>BPLR01002505.1:0-295485 GCA_021605095.1 Caerostris extrusa
TTACGTATTGCTGCTATTCAAATTATTGTCAATTGAAAATTGCCAAATTCGAAAAAAGTAAGAATAAGACATATTTTATGTTTTAAATTTAATTATAATAATATGCGAACATGATTATCTCTTGGCATGAGACTTTATGAATCAACAAAATACAAGATGAAATTAAAGTGACACAAACAAACCAAGCACGGATTGAAAATAAAATTGAAAATTGTAATTGTTGAAAAAAGGTCGGTGTTTACAAAATTAAAACCCTGAAAGGATGGAAAATTTAAATGAATCTTTTGAAAATAAACTGAAGATCTCATAAATTCCTCCCTCATTTTATCAGAAACACATTATAAAAGTGCATTTATCTGTAATCATTCATTATTAATATCAATTAATTGAAAATAATATATTTGCGTATGATAATTTAAAATTTATGCGTGGATTTAATTTCAATTTTTTTCTTTTATTTTTTAATTATTTGATTAATTTTTAGTTAATATATAAAACAATACTTAAATTTTAACTCTACGTTAAGATATTTGGTTGAAATCAGATATTTAATCTTTAATCACAAGTATTGATTTTTCCTCTTATTTTTCTTTGAAAATACTGTAGTATATTTAAAAACGATAATTTAACGATTTGCAGTATATTTATAAAATGACATTTTTATGTGTCTTCCAAAGGATGCAGTAATATTTTTTTTAAATTTGCTGAAATTAGCTATAACCTTTCATTTTAGGTTACAGTAGCTGGGATGCTCTTTTTTTGTGCTTTTATATTTTAGAATCGTTTAGCATAAGAGCCTGCAGGGAACGAATGCTAGCAGCTTAGTCTTCGTGATTTTCGCACATAAATATTAAATAGCAAACTAGAAATAAATTCAGATTCCTGCAAAAATACTTTTTTTCAAAAAATATAAGGAAATAAATTTATGTTTAATGCCAGAATATTCGGTGCAATGTAATATTTTATTTTATATTTTAGTTTCGAAGCGTGTATTGATGATAATAAATATAATTCAAGATATCTCTGAAGCAAGGACACTTAAATTAAAAAACAACAACAATATTCTCTTCTTCTATATTTTGCATAAACACATCTATAAAAAATATTGCTTTTAATGTATTCAAATGCTTAGAACTTTTTGGTATAGTTTTATAATGCTTGACATTTTCTGCTGATAGTAAAAATGTGTAATAGATTGACCACCATTGTACACCATGTTAATATTATTGTTATTTAGAAAATCACATTCAGGAATGAAATTTTGAAGGGAGAGGATCGCAGCTTTTTTCCCCATTCTAGAGCTTATCTTACAGCATTAACATACCAACCCCAGCGTCAATTTGAAAATTTTCTGTTCATTTGGTTTATCAGTGTTTCCAACTGAACTCCCATACCTCATATATATCAAACAAGCATACTACTAGATCATTCCATACCCTAAAATGAACTGTCAACTATATGTATATTAAGATTAAACGACATATGAAATTCTATGCTAATTGAAATTTATAACAAATCAACTGCAATATTCAGTTACTGTGATTATGTCTTTCGGAACATGCAACTTATCTGGAACAGCAGCATTACACAACATCGGCCATTACCCGGCAGTGAATCTACAGCGTAACACAGTTACGTGATTTAATGCGCGCGTCAAGATAAAAGCTTAAATTGACATCACACAAAGCTATTTCCTGAATGAGATACGTTCTGTATCCATTCGCACATAATGTCATCAAACACTCTCCAAATCCTCCGTGTGCCTTGGTCGAAACTAAATCATGCAAAATCCCCATAGTGATCCTTCAAAAGAGACACCTATATAGGGCACCTAACAAACCCTTAGGGACAGTTTCTCGTTGTATGTGTTTATGTTGCACACTATTAAACCCGCTATGATAAACAGCGATTATTCTCATCAAGTAAGTGTTTTGGAAATTGTTGTTATGAAGGAATTGAAGAGGGTTATTATGAAGGTATTACAGTGCGCATGGAACGTATATAAATACGTAATATATTTTTTTTTGTTGCTGTCAATTGTGAAATTGTCTGATTAATCCAGAAAGATATATTTATTAGAATTGAGAAGTTCCTTCTGACGTATCGTAGCTCGATAGTGTCATGCATAAATATCAGGCATGTGACAAGCGTTTAATTCCCGTTGGTGGAATGTGCTATTTTGTAATCAGAAACAAGTAGATGGACGATGATAATAGCACTATATTTCAGCATCTCAGATCAAATTATATACTTTCCTATCTTTATTCCACACTACTTACACTATTATTATTTTATTAAGATTACAGCCAAAATATCTTCCATAAGACATTCTACATCATTAATTCTTAGAATATGTTCCAGAATTCTAAAACATCTATTCTAAATTCCGTAAAACTTCAATGTTTATAATTAATGGAATCTAACCGCCTTTTAACTGAACAAGGAGGATGATTGTATTTAAAACTATTTTCGTTGCACAATTACATTTGAATACGAAAAAGTTCTTTAATTATAAGTTCTTTGTATTGAAAATTATTTATTCCATTTTGTTTTATAGGGAATGTTTAGAAATTATTCTCTTATTTTATATAGTTAGCATATGCCACTCCATAATTTTTGATCTTTACCAATCTCTAGTAATATATTCAAACTTTGTGTGAAATTTAAAATAAGAACTTATAAAATGGGTGAAAAAATTCAAATTCATACTACCATAAAAGTTAGACCAAAAGATGTTATACCTTCATTTCTCTCTCTCTAATATATAAGTACCGTTGTATTGTATTCTTAATAACTCCATATAAGCTAATATGCAAGTAGTTAAAAACAGAAATAAACGAAGCTAACTCAAAAAAAAAAAAAATAGAACATTATATATGAAAAAAAAATAACGCCATTCTTTTTATATGTTGTTATAGAACAATACAATGGTTTATAATTTTAAAATTACGATATAAATTTTGAAATTCATTTCAGATCGTATGAAATCAAGGTTTTAATAAAACAAGATATTCATATTTTATATTAGAACAACTATGTCCAGTCAATTTCGTTATCATGAATAATTAGAATGCCAAAAAAAGCACGTAAATAATTTGAAAAATCACTATTAATTTACTATTCAATTTATTAATACAAAGTGACTATTTTAATCATATAAATTAGTATAAACATTAAAATACTAAACATCACTTCTGCGATAAATGTTCTGCTAGAGACTCTACACTGTAGAGGCAAATCATGTCATCTTCAATGGATTCATGCACATGTCAACATTTAGGGCAACCAATGCGCTTGATTCTTTAGCCAAAGAAGCCAGGGACAATGGTCAACCCAGGACTACCATCACACTTACAGATGCTAACGCAGTTGCCAAAAAGCCGACTAATTCCTCATAACTTTAAGAAGCCACTAATCACGGACTTCAACTGCCCTAAGAAGCTGACATCAGTTATTAGCCGACTCAGAACAAATCATTACAGAGGGATGAATATTCACCCAGACAAGACCAGAGAATACATCCCCTGCAGAAATTGTCGCAACGCTGTCCTAACACCTAAGCACATTCTTGAGTGACCAGCACTCACTCCCATGTTTTGCAATTGGGTATGGTGCCAATCGAGGCCAACTTAAGAGAAGTCCTGTATAGTGATGCGGCGCCATTGCTTGCGGCCGCTATCGAGAAGACTTTTTGATTTGATCTAGCATTGATAATTATATTTTAAATCAATGGACACGATAACAATAACAACAACATTAAAAATATACGATTGTTCAGACAATACACCAAAAAACTGTGCACGGTGAGATTCTTCAATCGGAATAGATAAAACTTGTCAACAGGACCATGCCACTAAAGAAAGGGCGAAAAAAATTACGATGCCATCCGGTGCATGAAAATGTATTTTTTATGGTGACATAAATAGAGTAATTAATTATGATATCATATTTACGTAGGAGAATTTCATATCGAGGCGTGACTACGAGCACAATACAGTGGCTTACTGTACACGATCCAAACCGATTTACATAAAAATGTACTCAAAATGACAGCCGTGTGTTTTGAGTTATGCATGAGCATCTGGTAAATTGGCTAAAAAAATCTGGTAAATAAAAATAAAAAAAAAAAAAAATATCATGAAACATGAAGTTTTGGTAGCAGTTGAGGTTTGAAATACTGATTCCTTCAAATGTATTACAAAAAAAAAAAAAAACCTTCAAAGGAATCTGACTTGGTAATCGTGTCGGGAAGACAACTGGATCTTATCATCCAGCATGCCGATGACAGTGACGTTGGAATAATGCTCTGATAAACAGCGTGAGATAAACTTCCGCACGGTTTGTGATGCACTGAGGCTGTGATAAAGTGCATATCACAATATTCACGAACGGAATAACTATCACTATGCAGAAATTGCCAATAGTTTCATGCAACGCGACTCCAATGACAGGTTTTCTATAGCGTTGCAGACATGTACCTATTGTCAATATCTCTTTAAAATGTTCCCGTATGTTTAGAAGGAAAGTTTTTAATTTTCACTTTATTTCCTTACATCTTTCTGTTTTATATGCTTCGTGAAATTTCACACGTATCGAATAAAGCTTATTTACCGTGCACCGGATGTAATGTCATACATTTGCTTTTTCGAACTTTTCTCTAAAACTATGCATCGTGGAGGAATGGTTCGTAAGGGAACATTTATGTATTCCGAGAGATGATTCTTTCTCTGAACAATTTATGCGGTATTGTCTAACTCTTGCAAGATTTCTATAAACACATTATAACTTTCAACTTAGTTGTGATTGCAATTTTGATATTCTATGTTTAAAATACATTAGTAGACATACATAAATCAATTGCATTTAAGTTGAAAATTCCTGCTGATATTTTTTAAATCTTATTGCTTTATATTTATTGGTACAATTCATGCATTTTATTCAAAACAGCATGTTACAACAAAAACAAACATTAAACAAAAATGTTTTCTATAAAAATCGTATAACAAATAAATTCTAAAAGTTAACTATATTTAATACTTGTTCGGAATAACTTGTCGTATAGCATGTTTAATTCTGAAATGAGGGATATTGGTTTTGAAATCCGGACAGCAAAGTCAGACATAGAGCTTATTCATCTATGCCTACATATGCGTAATAAGTTCATAGGCCAGCGAGTTTTCTACTGATTTCAAGGAAGAGGATGGATATCCATCAGATGGCCCTCCTGAGGATGTTCACTCATACTATGCAAAAAAGTTAGTATAGAATAGCATACATGTTGAATATCTGCTGCTCTAGTGGCAACGACTTATATCAAAATGCTTGCCAATTAAAAGCAACATTTTCTTGGTATTATAAATGCAATAAAAACAACCTTATATAAGAATTTAGAACCGGTTGTTTTCTTATTCTGTTCACCCAGATAAGCAATTTTTTATACGACTTTTTAAATGTATATTTTAAAGCTTAAAAAAGTGGTTGGATATAATTATTTAAATTGTTAACCATATTTTACATATTATTTTATTTAAATTGTTAATCATGTTCATTTTTAAATGTATATTTTTAAGACATAACAAAGAGGTTTCATATAATTATTTAAATTGTTAATCATATTTAGAAGATGCTTTATTAAAAAAAGAGCAAACGCTTATAAATTTAAAAAAAAGGTACGCGGTTTATTGTCATTAAGTCTGGCAAATTAGAACAACAAAAAATATTAATAATTTTATTAAGGTAAATTTTATGTGAATTCAATAATGTTAAGCCTGTTAGAAGCATTTCGCTAAAATAATTAAAGCAAGATCTTTTTATTTCTGAAAAGATTTCCTCCGTTAAATAATGAAAGCAGGTTATTCTCATTTTAAATAAGTAAAAATTTAATTGTGTGTTAAATAAATTAAATAGTAAGGTTAGAAATATTTACATTTTGGAGCTTTTAAAATTTGGTGAAAGGTAAATCAAATTGATATAGCAGTTCAAAACTTTTGATGTTCATCCCATTAACTGAAATGGAGGAAAACACATTCGGAGGATTTTGACGTACTTTTTAAATTATAAGTAATTTTTTTCTTAATGCATATATAATAATTAAGTATTTTCAAGAATAATGTAAATTATTAGGGAATAAAATAAGTAATGTAAATAATAATCTTTCAGCGGAATTCAATTTAAAATACTTGTTCTTAATGTAGTATTTCATTTATTTATTTACTGTTGAAACAAAAAAAAATAAAAATTTTCATGTCTCTTATATTCGAAGATCTTTATTTCTTAAGCGAAAGAGTTTCTTATTCTAAAAGGAAATGAGAAATGACATTCTATTAACTTAGAAAACCTTTTTACTACATGTTTTAATATAAAAGGAGCTTTTTCCATTTATGTAAAATTTCATGAGCTGTATGAGCTTTTCATTTTTTTAATCGTATTTTTCATGAGTTACATATTTGTTTGTTTAATATGTTTGTTCAAAGTTAATATTATGATTTTAAAAGTGCATTAAGATAATTCAATAAGCTCTAATAACAACTTGATTAGCAATGCTATTTTTCTTTGGCAAATGTAATCTAATACAAAAATGCATTTAAACTAAATGTTTCATGCATAAATATAAAAAGAATCAAGAACTCGAATTAGGGGTTTTCAGATAAAACTAATTTTTCTCAAATAAATATCCATTAAAAAACCATTTACTCGATAGAATATTGAAAGCTTTTAAATTTAAATGGGTGTTTCATTCAATATTCAAAATTATAACGCATTTTATTTTAATTGAGGAAGGTGGATTCTATGTTTTTTTCTTTTCATTTCTATGATAGTGTGTACATGAAGATTTTAATAAATTTGTAATTATAAGTTCCATTAAGAAAATTTTCTAAATAAGAAAATGAAGCGAAAATATATCAACGCCAAATTAAAGTTTGATATATTCATTCGCTATTGATCATTAAATATCTTATATCCCAAATAATAATGAATTATATTTCTAGGAAGTAATGAAAATTTAAATTTTTCTTAGATTTATTTCGTTCTGTATCATTCTGTGAAAAGCTGACTTTTTATGATGTGAAAAAGATGACTATTAAGAGTAACTTTTCCGCATTTGCATGTCATATATGAGGAAACCCAGAATACACTATGTATTTACTATGTATTTCCTGAATTGAATATTATATATATATATATATATAGATATATATCATATTGCTTTATATACAGGCCCTCAATTGCCTAGACAAAAGTAATTAGTAACACATTTTCTTGTGTTATTGGCTTATATGCAATTGGGTTTAAATAATGCGTTTTACTGTAAATATGTTTAAATAAAATCTCTATCAATAAACCTATGTATGTTTATTTGACGGAAAAAACTATTATTAACAATCACAATTATGCAATTTTAATATAGATGCCGTATTTGGTACATAAACGTGATGTCAGAATTGTCTTACTTCACTATTCTTCGGCTAATATTGCATAAGCATTGTTAAAATGAATCGATTTATTTTAGGTATACATTTCTTTATTAAAATTGTAACATGTTTTCTTTCAGTCTAAACAGAATCTAGATGGGATCTATCTCTATATGTTCACAAGCAGTTGGGGCCACAGACTCCTCAATTTTTATTTTTAAGATAGGAATGTCAATGACTTTATGAATTGAATGGCTATAATTAAATACTATTATTTAAGGAAGCACTGAATTGCCTTGCCAGAGATAATTAGTAATGCATTTTTTCTTACGCTATTGGTCAAGAGAGTGTGAAGTTATCCCACATGACTCAAGCTCTTGCACCAATCCAAATGTAAAATTACAGTATGTGAAACCTCCAGCTCATTAAGGTGAGTCCTGATTTGCACAATGGAGGCGGATAAATGGGCAGGGGGACCGGCTGTGCTGCTGCTAGGGTTATTGGAAACACTGGAGAGTTTCATTTACTCGACCTTGTTGCCACTTTGGTGGTCCGAAATAATTATTGGAAAAGGGAGGTCTTTGTTTAAACTGATTAATTCTCCACCGCTTGTGGTCTTGGTGGAAGCGAAATTGCTGAAATTACTGCCGCTCCACTCAATTCCTCATTTCCAGCTTTATCTTCTGCAGAAATGAGCAATTCAGAAAGGGTTGCCTTTTTTTAATGAAAGGATAATATACGGGTTTTGAAGCCTTTGTGGAGAAACTGTGAAAGTTTTACGGGTCCGTTATATTCATGTTATGGAAATGTGTTCTTTACCATTGAATGGACAGTGAGTTTCGCCTCCGGTATTATAGAAATATTCAATGCATGGATTCTGGTCTCTGTCTTATTGTGGTGCAACCAACTGTGCATTCTTTCCGGTTTGAGCATTCTGAATAAATAAAGTTAGTTGGGCTAAAACTGTAATTATTTTGAATTAAAATATGCCATTTCAAATTATTTGTATCAATATTACGCACTAATATTTAATTTATTATAGTTTAGCATATGTTTTGCAAACATATATATCAAAAAATGGTCTTCTTTATATCAAAAGCGAAGTATTCTTTTTCAATATTCTTTAATTGTACAGTCAGAATGCAATCAATAATCCTAATTTCTTGAATTATTTGTTATAATGGTGTGTCTTTTTTATCTGCCAACACTTTAAAGGAATGTGAAGGAAAGATTATTAATGTTATATATCCCGTATTGATTTTTTTATAATACAAAGGAATTTAATCAGCCAACTAGTCATTTCGAAGGGTCAGACTAGTAATTTTGACTAGTCATTTTTCTATATTTGATTACAAACGAAATCTTCCAAAATAATCACTTTTGGAATATTCTATGGTAAATATTATAGACCCATATATATGTGGTATATATGGTATATATTAGAAACCTATACTTTTTAGTTCTCTTTTAACTGCGCACTATCCTTTGACTAACTGCGGGGAACTGTAATACAAGTAAAATTCTGATAGGTATGATCAATAGATGTTGCTAGTGTTTCTTAGATATTAGTATATTCTAAAAGTATGAATCAATTTAGTAAAATAACAAAACAAATTTGAAGATATTATGCTTTTTACATATGTTTTATTTAGATAATTTTTATGAATTAATTTTAGTAAACTATGGCAAAAAGTCTTTTGACATCATACTAATAATTTTGTTGAATAAAATTATTTTAGTTTACATTTATGAAAGACCATTTAAAAATATACTAAAAATGCTTTATTGATCTGTGATTAAAAAATAAATTTAAATAACACCTCTTCGGTTTTAATTATTCCACATACCCTGTTTCGAAATCAGACTACCAAATATTAAAAAGAAAAGATCAAGGAAACTTTTCAATTTAATGTGTTAAAATGCTATTCATAAAAAAAAAAAAATAAAAAAAACATAGTAATGCATCTTAATTTTCTGAAATTGATCTATATTAAGAAATACAGATCTTAACAGTTGCGATATGAAAAATAAATACCCATTTCTTTTGTCGTACTTTGCAAGAGATGAAGTATTTATTTAAAAATAGATGCAATCAATTATATTATAGGTTTCACTTTTTAAAAAAACGTTATAGTTTTAAATATATTTTTTTTATTTGGGAAGATTCTCAATTTATACAGCTTTTGAATATTTATGTTACAATAACGTATAGACATTAAAATTTTTGTTTTCAGCTCTTTCAAGTTAAAAGCAAACAGCTGTAATTGACAAATGGTTCTGTCATATTAAATGCATAATATATCATTTTTGTTAACTTGTAATTTTTTTTTCCAAATGTATAATAATTTAATTTTATTCATTTATTTACTTACATATTATTAATATCATCCATGATATGTATATTTTGTAGCTATTGTAGTTACTTTGGACAATAGCATAATTTATTTTTATGCGTTTTATTAATTGAACATGACTTAATGCTAATATAATCATAACATATGAGCTGACTTCCATTAATAGAATGCAAGTACAAATCCAATTAACATTTTCAAAGCTGTAGACCATTCAGACCAGTTTTATTTCTATTCTTAATTGTTATCAGCGAAACGAAACGCTTGAAGATATCGCAGTTTTTTTCTGCTAACATTATAGATCGTGTTAAATGATCTTAAAAGAAGTATAAGTTTTTATCTTAACATCTCAAGCAAAAAATCTATAGATAAATGCTTCAAATTCTATTACTACATTTCTTTTTAATGAAATGCTTAGAAAGATACAGAAAATGCAATTTGAAGGTGAATTTTCTGGAATGTTCATCAATTGAAAAAAAAAAAAAAATGCGGGGCTAAACATTTTTATGGTGTTAATTTCTGATTCATTTACTCAAAATTATATTATTTATTATGTACTTATAATGAATTCTTACTAAGAAAATAAAATTATACTATTTATTATATACTTATAATACTTAAATCATACTTTTTACTTATTTTTCATATTTATAGGTTTTAACGTTCATATTTCCGAAATTCAAACTGATAAAATAATTTTGCTAATAGCAAATAAAAGCAATAAAACTCATAACACATTTCAATTATTTACTAAATTAAATTACGTATCCCCATATTGAATAATATTTAAAAGTCTATTAATCTTCAAAAAAAAAAATACTGTTTCATTTTTTATAGTAATACTAATATTATAATACAAATTAAAGAAGTTATAATTGAAATAAATAACTTGAATGATGCTAACATATCAGAACTGATTTTCAACATAAAAGAAAATTCTAAAAGGTTTATGAATTTAAGACCCATTTCATAACAGAAAACTTATCTAAACAGCATTTTGAATAATTATTTTTTTTTTTTTTTACTTAAATACTCAAGATTAAATATGTCTAAATAAATAACACGTATTTTATATTATTTTACACGTATTATTAAAATAAATAACACGTGTTAAGCACGTAACAAGTATTCGATAAAAACAAATTTTTTACAATATAATCCTTATCAAACTCTGAATAGTCGCTTAAAAATTGACTTGTTTAAATGTTAAAAACAGTAAGTGGGGAAAAAATAACGATTTTCTTCGAAACAGAAATCTGGAAGTTATCTTTCAGAGAGTTGAAGAATATGTTGAAAAAAAGTTGTTGAAATTGCTACTCGGCTAATAACGCCTCTCTTAATGATAGGAACGAAAATTATTTTTGCATTTTACATGCCAGGATTTAGTTCCAGAAAATAAAAGTTGGTAGGAGGTGAATGTTCCTAAATTGAGACAGGAAGTGAGTACTTAATACTTTCATACAGAAAAAAACATAAATAAATTTTTGTTCGAGACATGGAAGGATACTAAAATAAAACCTTCAATTTGCTGGGTTAAAATTTTTGGAAAGTGAAGAATTATCTGAGTTTTCTTATTTGTTATATGTTCTTCATGAAAATGGAACATTAAATTTCAGAACAATATTTTTTTAATGTACTGTAGAAATGTTCATCAGTATGATTTTTCACAAACTAACTATTTTTTTAATATTTTTTTCTGCAGTAAACCTTAAATTATTTAATATTTCTATGTGTTTTCTTCACAACTGAAATAAAACTGTTCTAAATAAAATAATATTAAATATTTGAACTATTTTTGTCATATAAATGCACATTTTAGAACAAAAGCACATGCTGTTTGCAATTTTTATAATTTAAACAATTGATCTGAGATGTAACAGTAATGCTTCGTGTAAGATTCAGTTATTTGAAAAGAACAATTCAAATACTATCATTGCATTATCTATACCCAAAAACTAAAGTTTATACATTTAAAAATAGAAAAAGATTAATATTCCACGATTACCATATAGATTATTTATTTGTTTTGTTAAAATATTTACTTACTGAGGTGAGCAGCAATTAGTATTGAGGAGCCATAATATAAAAATTTTCGATACATTTTTCATTAAACTTTAATATTTTATGAAAATAATTAAATTATAATTTTTAAATATATTAAATTAAATTTATTTAAATGAAAGCTTATATCATTATCAATATTTGCTTATAATATTATCAATATTTGCTAAAATTCAGAAGCAATTAAAAACAAAAGTTGTTAAATTTTTGTTCCACAAAGTTTTTTTTATTATATTTAACAGCTAAAAAAAATGTAAAATGTGATATAAATTATTTTTAGTTTTGGATTCATTTAAATTAGTAATTTTAACAAAATCAAAAATAAGGTTTATATATCGCTTTATTTGTTCAAATTTTATATAAATATTATTAAAATGTACTATAAAACTTTACATATCGTGGCTTATCGTCTTGCATCTTAATGTTCCACGGCCACTGTTTTTAAATTTATTCTCTTAGTAAACTTGACATTGAGACTATTTCAAAATTCTTGGCAAAAATGTGCTTTTTAAAAACAAATAAGCATGTTTATTTTCTGAAAATGGTTTAATGCGTTTCTCTTATAATCTGAAAACAGGCTTTTTAAAAATCAAATACAGTTAGTTGTTACTGAAAAATACAATAACATCTAAAAAGTATTATAAAATTAGCTTGGATTTATTATTAATAAATATTTCCCAGCAGATCTAACTTTTAAATTACAGTGCTTGCATTTAATATTATTTTTTAAAATGCGCTTGATTCGTTTTGAAAGTACACATGCAGCATTTTCATATTTACCTAAGATCTGCGATGCGACATCTGCTACCAGAAGTAACACTCACTTGTAAGAAAAAAAAAAAAAGAATGATTTCCTCGAGTTTTTCTATGGACTTTTCGGACAGCTGAGTAAATTTAGTAAATCACTTAAATTACCAATATTATTAAACTGAACAGTGTAAATAACAATGCCAGCGATGTGCAACTAAACAATGCAACAGATTGCAAACAATATTAAACTAAAACAATGCAAACATATTGACAATAATGTTAAGCACAACAATGTAAGTACACTATCAACAATGTAAATACACTATCAACTATGTAAATACACTATCAACAATGTAAAATACACTATCAGCATTGTTAAACTGAACAATGCAAATACATTATCAACAATATTAAACACAAAAAATCTAAATACACTATCAACAATGTTAAACTCAACAATGCAAATACACTATCAACAATCTTAAACTGAAAAAATTGAACAAAATAAAGATAGGGCAATAAACTTCGAGTCACGTTACTAAACACATGTCCAAAACCATACAAAAGCAAAATTTTGATATCTTCGTTAAGTAAACGAGGATCAATCTTGTTCCTCGAAACAAATGCAAAAGATTCTTATTCTACACTCTGACTAATCACGCCATGGAGAAATACTCATAAAATAATTCAAGCGTTAAAGCATATTTCTTATTAAACTTTTCCTATCTCGTCACAATTAAGTTATAGCTTAAATTAACAATTATAACCTGTTCTGAAGGTCGGAGGCAAGGAGAAAGCAAGTCAGACAATCGGATCAGTGCAAGAAGGATGTTAAACTTACAAATACATATTAAAATTTCTTATGAATTTTATGTTAGTTTATTTGATATTTCTTTTTTGCAAAATAAAGAACAATGCAGTGGTACTCCAAGAAAATCGTAACAAACAGTTTGAATTTGTGTCAAAGGTAAATGAGATCAGTGAAGTAACAACTTTAGAAATAATATTTCATTCAAAAATTCAATTGAGGGACAATGATAATAAAAACAGAAATGGAAAGGAGCTGTAAGAACTTTAGTTGATTAAAATATAATTTTTATGTTGATTATCTTAATTCAAAAATCCCTTGATGTTTCCCCTTACATTTACAGTAATTATTTGACCATTTAATTCACAAATTTCAATATATTATTCAGAATATTGTTAAAATTTCAGCAAATTCAAACCACAAACAGAGAGAATCTATTTGCAATGTTTTTTAATTTTGAAAATCGATTCTCTGTTGTAGAATACAGTTCATAAAATTCTATGTTAAAATATTATTTATCCATAATGTCAGACGTTGGATAATAAATTTGATAGCTTCAGCGAAAGGGACAGTGATAGCTTTGATAGATAGTGAAAGATAATAATTTGGTTGATAGTGATTTTATTGATAGTAATAGATAGTGATTTGATTGATAGTGAGAGCTTCAGATAAAAACAAATGCAAAATTCTGAATGTCGTTGATATTTTAGTTCTGTAATAGTTAGTTCGTAGTTAGTCTTTTAATTCTGTAATAGTTTAATTAATATTTAAGCAAATTTATGATTATAATAATGATATTTCAGTTTATATTTAAAATAAGATATTAAAAAGAATTAGTTTTTTTTTCTTGCAATCTGAGACTTATTCATTTTCCTCAAACAAGGATTTCATTTTTAAATTCTTCTTTAATTTAAAAAAAAAATTCAAAAAAGACATTAGTCAGAAAATCAAAATAATACCCATTGTGCTAATAGACTTCGGAATTAATTGTCTGGTGTCAGACATCTCTATTTCTTAGAAGAACGAAATCAACAATAGATGGGGATTTCTAAGCCACTCCAATCCAAACTCTATGGTAATACATATCCCACCACCAAGAACAAATCCGTAACAACCTATTTGAAGTTTCCAATTACTGATTTTCTCGAAGGGAGACATGAAAGATTTCGCTGGAAGCCTCAGAGAAGCCTCCAGGTCATTATAGGTAATCGATTCCGCACATTCCTTCTCTTAAAACACAGAGGTTTTCCTGCTGTAAACCGAAGAGGATGGACGTTGCCAATGGCGAGGGAGGAAAAACCTCCCCAATTCCATTGGTGGTCCAATTATACGATTCGTTTGGACGAAAATATTTCAAATGCCTTCGAATTAATCGTGCAGACTTCAAAGAAAGTGAGCACTTTTGTCCTTGCCGTTCTCAAAGAGAAATGGAGACTTTTAGAAACTTCGATTGAATAGGTTCAAAGCTTATAAGCATAAACGTTTATCAAAGTTGAACCAATTAAGTTTAGGGGAGACAGAATTAATTTGATCAAGTTGTAACAAGTTTTTGTTCTCCATTGCAGTATTCGGATTGCCGTATCGGAGAATTTTATGAAACTATTAAATGAATTTTTAAAATTTGTGGTAGCGTTAAAAATAAGATATGGTGAAGTAAATGGGAATGAAAGTTAATAAATGGATGTTGGGAAAATATGAATTTATTTAATGAGTTCTCTTAACTAAAAGCTAAATTGTTTTGGGAAAGTGTTTCATAGATTTAAATAAATACTTATATTTTCAATGTATGCTTAATATTTATAAATAATTATTCAGATACAGGCTGAATTGATTTTAAATTAAGATAATTTTAAAGAGTTTTGTGTAATGATTTTAAACAGCATCTTCTTTCTCATATGGGCAATATTTTTTTTTTTTTTAAAATATTTTAATATTCCGTCACTCTTTGGATATTATGATTAAAATTAAAAACACTAAATATTTGTGTTTCTGAAATGAAAATATTATTCACAGAAAAATTCATTCTTGTTTTTTGTGACATTTGTGTAAAAATTTGTGTACAAATTCAAAAGCTGGACTTTGCAGTTAAAATTAATTTTGAATTTTAAAATATGTTAAGATTTGTATTATTAGATGGGATCGAAACCTCCTTTCTCTAATATGCTTGTATAACCTCTATAATTATTCATCTCTGTAACTCTCTCATAATAACCTCTATAATATTATTTATTGGCATAACAGCCCCATAGTGGACCAAGGCAATCTGTCTAATGGTGAATTTTGTGACAGAAGAAGTTTTACACCCAACTGTCTATTTGGACCGTGACCTCTTTAAAGTGTTAATCTAAACCACTACAAGCATCCATGGCACCGCAGAGATTCGAGCACGAAGCTCGTGACACCAAGCGCCAGAGCGCTGGTTACTCGGCCATAATTCTCCAACTACTATATTTACTATCACTTATTATAATGGAAACATATTAATCAAATATATTATTTTATATAACTAGTTACAGTCAAAATAATTAAATATATGAATTAAAAGATCCTTTGAAAAAAAAAAAAATGAAAGCTAATAATAAATAAATATATTTATTAAAAGGGGTAGTCACAGATAAAAATTCATTTTTAAAATTAAGTTTGATTTGAATGAATTTTATAAGCTGAAGAATCATTAAATAAAATGCGTGCTTCTTTATTTATTTATTTATATATAATGGAGAAGAAAGAGATAATGAAGTTTTAATTAAGTTAGGAGGATGTGTTTTAAAATTCTTTCAGCAGGATTTCATCAAAGCTCGTTACATTTTTATAGCATATATTTTGATATGTTTATTATGTAAGCAAAAATAAACAAAATAAATTCTACATTAATGGAATTGAACCATTAATTTCTAGAAATGTAGCAAATTAAACATGACTCTAATTAAATACTGATTTGTATCTAAATTTATTATAGATATCATATCTGTTTTATTTTTTTTATAAATTTATTAAGATTTATTACTTTATACTTTATAAAATGTATTAAGATTTTGGACTTGCACACAGTAAAATCTCTATAAG
This sequence comes from Caerostris extrusa, assembly GCA_021605095.1. Classification (NCBI taxonomy): domain Eukaryota; kingdom Metazoa; phylum Arthropoda; class Arachnida; order Araneae; family Araneidae; genus Caerostris; species Caerostris extrusa. The sequence goes on from BPLR01002505.1 coordinate 16,449, forward strand.
ATAAAATACTCAATTACGTATTTCTGTCTGAATATTTTTCAATGCCGAAAATTTAAATGTCATTAATAATATTTTATTCTAATTATTCTATTATTCTAATTATATTTCATTAATATTATATTCTAAGGGAAATTATTGCATTCCTCTAGTTTTTTTTAAAAAAATGCAGATTTATCTGAAAATGTCCAAAATTGATAGTGGTCAAGGACACGAAACCCCGCTCTCCAAAACCATACTCTTATAAACCATACCCTTTATGGGGATAAAACTGTAATATGTTTTCAATAATTGTGCAAAACATTGAAATAGGATAAAAATTAAAAAAATGTACGCTTAGATTTAAAAAAAAAAAACCAACTGTGTGTGCCTTAAGACTAAAGGATCAGAAAAACCAATGGATTTCGTCTCATGAATTTTAATCTTCGTCTAGAATGTATTGTTTTTTATTGCCAAATTTCTTTAAAGAATAATATAAGTTGCAAACCTTTAGTATTTATATACTTCTATACAATGCAACATTTCTGTCGTTCTGAAAAGATGTGCTGGTAATTAACGTACCAGTTTATTGTGATTTAATGTACTAGAATCAATATACTAGATTATTGGGGATTAATGTACTACAGTGCGAGGTGCTTAGTTAGTTTTCAATGTTTTTACTTACTTTTAAAGAGCATCTCATGAAAAAAATTAGTTTTAAATTCTATCCTGCATGCCATATAATCATGAATTAAATATGTATTTTATAAACTACATATTTGAATGAAAATTCGTTAAAATGAAATATATGAGTAGTTAACGACTGATCATCAATATTAAAATACTGCATAACATAAATCCAAATATTTCCGTATTTGAATTACTTAATGTATGCATACATATATATAAATAAATACACAGAAGTTAAAAATTAAATTAAAAGTAAACTTTATTCTAATTTATTATGAATGAAATTTTCCCGCATTTATGATTTATTTTAAAAATACAGCTTCTAGCATATAAATAATGATGTGTTACAAATGAATTTATTATAATTACATCAGAAATGATACGTTTGAAAAATATATTTTAAATTTAAAATGAAATAATCTTCTTGGTGGATAGCTCGTTGGTTTTCCAAACCAAAAATGATCAGTTCAAAATTTATATGTGATTGAGAACAGGAATTCTTGGTTCTATACCTGATAGCAGCATGATAAATCTAGAAGGTCGAATGTTCTTTCGTTGCGAGTTGTGTTTTGAAAAAGTAAGTAGTAGTTTTTGTAAATCAATGAAGTGTTAATTTTACTAAAATCAGAGTTCGAAGAAATAATTATTTCATAAAATAATGCTAAAAAAGATAGCTTAAATGCATTTGCTTATTAATCTCAATTCAAAACAAATGATCTCAATTAAAAAAAATTAAAGTGGAATATCTTGTATCTTATATCATTCCTGCCCTATGTGCATGTTAAATTACGATAACAGCATTTCGACGTTATTGTTGCACGTTTTTGGATTGGTAGTTTTGTTACATGTCATTGGATTGGCATAGTGTTGCTTGTTAATTGATTGATAGCATATATATATATATATATATATATTTGAATTGATAGTGTTGATAAACTAATGTATCAATAAACTTTATTTTTCGCAATTAATTTAAGTGAATATTATCTAAACTCGATTACTTTTCCATTTATTTTCCAAATTTTAAAAAATTTCAATCACGTAACTAATGAATACTATACTGCATATGCACTTATAATTTACATAAATATAAAGAAGATGACGGCTGTATTTTTATTGATATATATTTTTATTATTATTATATACATTATTATAATTAATTTTTATTTTTATTTAATATATTATATTTACATATTATATTTTATTTTGATATCATTTTATAATATATTTATTAAGGATAATTATTTTAATTTATTTTTATTTTAATTTATTATTATTAGAAAAATATTATTTTTATTATAAATATTATATTTATTTATTATTAGAATAAATATTATTTTAAAGAATAAATATTTAAATATTTTTTATATTAAATATTTCCTATAAATAAAAGTATATATTATTTATGGAAAATGATTATTTTATCAAAAAATAAAAATAAAAATATAATAATTCTGGAATCTGAAAGAGTCTGATATCATTGATTACCTTGATACATAATATGTATACATCTTTATTTGCTTATTTATTTATGCACTAGTTAAAAAATAATAAATAAATTAGACAATAGAAATTGAATTTTTATTTATTAGATAATTATCTTTAATAAATGTTTGCATCAAGTTGTTATGTATTTTATACTTAATTTGGCATCGTTTATATAATATATTGCAAATGTGTTCAAAATCTTTGACTATTATCAGAAGATTTTCACAATAACACGACCTATAAGAAATATTTCAATTTAATCAACTCCTTCAAACTTTTGACAGAATATTAAATGATTTTTGGTCTCCAGCACTCTTATGAATAACATCCGGTTTTCCGATAAAACCCGGAACAAGAATTCCTATTCCTAACGCCACTTAATGAGAGAATCTCTGTCTGAAATGCCTTTATCAACCACAACCCGTCACTCGAAATAAACGGTGGTTAACCCTTATCTTTCGCGGTCTTCAATCAAAATTCACTTCTTCCTTCCTTTCCACTCTAACTGTCCAACCATTTGGAGAGAAAAAACACAGTATCAAATGTTCTCTCTATATGAAAAATTAACATGCAGTCATTACATACCACGCATTGACTAGCAGAACTTCAATAGTGACATTCTGCAGGACTCTATGGGAGATGGGGAAAAATTAAAGGATCCGTGGATCTTCCACCCCTTGGGCACAGTGGGAAAGTTTCTCAACATGAGACACAATTTTCTCATAGCACTTGGATCGCAGATTCTGGAGATAATGTCATCATCAGCTTTCCGATCTCTCAACTTGACAGACATTTAGACACTAGGCCCACAGTGGTGGACGCCCTCACCCCTTTCTCCTCCTTGCTATTGGTGGAATAAACGGGGAGGTGAAAATGTGTTCTTAATGGACCCTTCTCCTCGTTAAGGATCGTAGTCCCTGGACACCTAGATGGAAGAAAGGATTCATAGGCGCGGGTATTTCCAAAAATTTAATTTCCGTAAGGAACGGGTGCGGCAGCATTAGGTATTCGCAAATGACCTTTAAATAATTTCTGAAGAAGATTTTTTTCTATAAGAAAATGTATTGTAGATGCTTATATTTTATTCTGGAAATATAGACACTGGGGGGACATGACAGCATTTTATCCTTTTCTTTCAGTATTTTAAACCAAAAATACTCTAATCCATCTATGCACTAAAGCTGAAAATTTCTTTGCATAATTTTCTGACAGCAGTAATAATTCATTAAACGAAGTTTTTTTTTCTAATAAGGGTAAGTTTGTTGTGCACAATTTAGGCTAAACAGGCCGGGACCTATAGTTTAACGTGGATTCCAAAACCGCTAACAAACATCCATGCCAGGATTCAAACCTGAAGCCTGTGGTACCAAAAGGCCAGAGCACTACCCAATTGGTCATCAGGCTGCTTTCTTAATAAGGAATCATTTTTGTTTTACTTATTAGACCAGGAATCTATGAGGTTTTTTGAGGTAATTAGAAAAGGAACCTTTCTTCAGTGATACAACTTAATCCCTCCGGCAACGGAATTTAAATATAAAAGTCTCATTTAATCATAAAACCCATTGGAAATCCATTCCATATTAATTGATTTTTAGTTTGAACATTTCATGTTATTGGGTTACAGTGGTTGGTTCAGATGGCGGATATAGAAATGAGCTAATCAATTATTAAGTAAGTTATCTACTAGGTGATTAGTTTTTGCATAAAATTATCTCTTTTAAGGAAACACATTAAGAAAAGAGATTTTAATGGAATCTTTTATGTAACTAAACTCGCAACTAGAAACATAAGCTAAATTCTTAGTGAGATTAAAGGAAAATATAGGATGTATCCTTTGACCAAATTTAAGGGAAGGTAAAAAACGCGAAACGCATGAAAATTTCGAACGGCTGCTCCAATCAATTTACAGACGCTGTCAAACCTGAATTGATGTTGTTGGTTGCATATTTGAGCTGTTATTGTAATTTTTATATTTATAAAAAAAATATTTTTCATTTTCTTAGTAATTCTTGTTTTTCTGCTTACATTTTTCATTTCCTACTCCACAATGTTATATAAAATGACGAAAAAACACACACAAAACCTGATGATATCCGATCACACAAAATATTCCTTTAAGTGTATTTTACCTTTCATTAAAAATTTAACCCATGAATTCAGGGGCATCCCTGTTTCTGATGCTGGAAAATATATGAATATTTTCTTGTAAATAATTAAAGGTGACTCAGCTTAAATACGAGGAAATTGTTATTTCTTAAAGAATAAATATAATTGAAATTAATAGTAATGACTATTAATTTTAATTATATATTTATTAATACTGAAATTAATAGTAGATTGAGTACGTCTAGGAAAAGCTATTTTGAATGGGAAGGAGTTTAAATAGTTCAGACATTGATGCACAGTTATTATATTGATATTCTTATGAAGCATAATAAGATCTATCATGTTGTGAAATGGTACTTAATGATTTATAAATGCTTAAAGAGCATTTATATATTTTGTATAAATTCGTTGGTACGATAAAGATGAGTAATGTCTGAAGATATAGCCAAGACTTTACTATGACTTATTTATGCATGAATAAGACATATACATATTTTGCGTAAACCCTTTGGTACGGTACAGGCTGAAGATTTGGCCAAGAACTTTTCTGTGAATTATTTATATATGAATAACAATGACAAATCAGTTATTAAAGAGCAACTATTCAGATGGCTTGGACATATTGAATTTATAAACTCATCAATTTGAAAATAAAAACTAACAATTTTTCAGTTGATTCGAGCTCAAATTAGATGGCTTGATTTTGCTATGAAAACTTTCTAAATCAATCAATGGAAAATTATTTTATCTAATCGTTTTAGATGGAGAAAGTCTTGACAGATTTGGCCCATTTCAATATTCATTTAAATGGAAAAAATAGAGAGACATAAAATGTAATAACAAAGCCTTTATAAGTTCCATTAAAGTGTATACATTTAAAAAAAATACAATTAAAAACTATTTCAATTTAAATTTACAATGGATAGATAAGAAAATTCTTGCCTCTAGGGTTTAATGGGTTTCTATAAATATCTCCTTCTTTAGAAACTCATTTAAATATTTTCTAACTTCAACAGAACCTATTTTAATTTGAAAATTTATATCTTACAAAAGAATTAATAAGATGCTTCCAATTCAAATAAAATTATTTGAATAATTATATACATTTTTTTTTTTTCTACTATACTTCTTATTTATATAAACACATTTGGATACCTAGAAAAATATATATTTAATAATTTTTCTCTAACAACATTTTTCATCTACTTGCAAGTTATTTGTAACAATAGAATGAAATATACTATTCATTCCTCTATTCAATACTATTTCCTTTTATTTGGTAACATAAAAATCCTTAGTAAATGATGTATTTTTCCTTAAATATATAATATATGGGTTGTAAATTTCATATACATTTGAATAAGCTTAAAGACTATTTTTGATGTATGATCTAATCTTAAGTTTAATTTGCTGTCTTTCATTAACTGTCTGGTAATCATCGAAGGTGCTATAAATGAAACTAATTACTTTTCTTTGTCTAGGTCGAGATGTCTAGACGACGATTAATAAAATAAACATGTTCTAGCCAACAACAGCATCTCTATATTTTGCACAATGAATCTGAATATAAATCTTAACTCGTGTTTTAATTTAGATGTGGATATTATAAGAATAATTTATAAATCAGGTAATTTTCAAATATAAGTAGATATTAAGTAGATTATACAGTTTTAAACTAATATTTATATTATATCAAGATTTGACGAAATATTTTTTGCTGATATAATTGCAGTAGATTGAAATTTGTTCAAGTTGATTCAATGTCATAGATTGATCATGTAATAAATTCCATGAATTCGCAAGTTTATTGCGGAGAAATAAAATGTAAGGTAAATTCAGGAATTTGTACCTTCATACAGGAAAGAAAAAATTATAAAGTATAGACATTCCATAAAGTATTTAGTATCTGAAAAAAAAGGGGAAAAAATATTTATATGAAACACTGGTAAATGTGAGATAATCCAACAGTTTTTTTTTTTTTTTTTTTGTAAATCACTAAAAAGCCATAAGAGTATTGTTATCTATAGATGCCAATAATTTATTTTTTAAGTCGAAATATATTATTTATAATTAGAAGATACTGATTCAATACTTTTACATTTAACAGAGAAAGTTTTTGATAAAATATTTTAATATAAATAAAAGTACAGTAGAATACTTAAGGCAATATTTTTGTAATACCAGAGAATCTGTCAAAACAAATGTGTACATTCATAAAAAGATTTCATTTCTAATTTTTTTACAATTTAATCAATTATTTATCACAATTCATTTAAGAAATTTATGCAACGCTTTTTTTCTAATTTACTGATATGTTTGTTTTGTTATATTTTTTTTATTAATTCCCTCAGACTTCCAAACTTACAGAAATCGCAATAATATGTATTTAAATCTATTAACCACATTCTAAAAACAATTACACCAATAAATTTTTAAATTTCAGAAATTAATTTTCAAAGTCTTCGTCAAGCACAACTTACAAATCTACTATTCGTACTGATTTCCCGCGAGTTATCTAATAACACAATGGCTCAGGACAACAAGACCCCTCCGCAAACTTAGTACCAGTGTTAACCAGAAAATCAAGATGCTCAGCAAACGTATGTACTGTGGTCAAAACTCGCCAAAAATTACTTGATGGTTTATTTCTTCCTCATGGCGAGTTTATCGAAAAGCAAATCTAATTTATATCCTTTCACGAATTCCTGAAGGATCGAAATCTTGCCCCATCGGACTAATACTGACCAATAAAACCACAGATACCGTGACTCGGCAACCAATGATCTAGAATGTTCTCGAGAGAGGACAATATTTCCCAGCTACAATAATAGAAGCCTTCCTTTTTTTTTTTTTTTTTATCAGCAACCGGCGGCCAAACCAATAACAGGGCACTGATTCAACCACTAACAAAACCTTCCTCACTTCAATCCTGATTCCACCTTTGACTCGGGGATCGATGGCGGGAAATCGACAGGACACACATACTTGTCCTTTATCCTTACTGAGAGAGAAGGGAAGACTGATTGAGATGTGTCATCTGGATGTTACGATAGAACCGATTGAATTAAAAAGAAAGAAAAAAGAATGAAAAGGCATATGAATCTGCCTGGCCCAGGCAAAATATATTTTTCTCACTCTCATCTCAACATGAATACTCTATAAAAATATTAAAAAAATAATCCATCATGTTTTTTCTTATATTTTATTTTTCCTAATTAGAACACTTAAATTAACAATTAAGAAAAATCATTCTATTAATAAGATTAAACGAATGATTATTTTAATTTAATAAGATTGTTCCAACAAAAGGGTTTATTGTTAAGTGAAAATTGCTAACCTAATCAGAATACACTTAGGTTAACCATTACGATACATTCATGAGTTTAGATACGTAGAATGCACTACAAATCGGAAACGCTATCATTCGTAAGGTGGATAATATAAATTTGTTTTGATGAAATTTTGAATGATTATAAATATATAATAATAACAGAGAATAACTTAGAATCAAATGTATTATTTTTTGCGATTCATTAAAAAAATTTTTAAAATTTGATATTATTATGTGATTATACTTAAAATTAAGTTTAAAACTCTATGGAAACATGTGTAGACTTTAATTAAACATTGACGTAGATAATATTTCAAACTTGAAATTCAAATTTTTCCTGCTTTATCTGCAGGATGCTAGATAATATCAACAATGACTGCAGAAAAATAAGATTTATATTATAATATTAGCATCAAAATAAGGCTACTACCTGCAATTGAATTTTATGTTATAGAATATAAAAAAAAATAAAATGAAAAAAGATTATTCTTTTACGTGCTTCCAGGATTAAAACTTTTAATAATTGCGTGTATTGTGAAGGGAAAATTGCCAAATTCGAAAAGCGAGTCTAAGACGTATTTTATATTTTAAATACAATAATAATAACTCACGAATATGATGATAACCTGGTATGGGATTTATGGCTTCAAGAAGAATACAAGATGAGAAATTGAAGTGACATGAAAAACAATGCACGAATGGAAATAAAACTAAAAATTGTAAATTTTTGCAAAATGTCTGTGTTTACAAAATTAAAGCCTATATAAGGATTGAAAGATTAAATGAGTCTTTTGAAAAATAAACTGAAAATCTTATAAATTCATCCATAATTTTGTCAGAAACACATTATGAAAGTGAATTTATCTGTAATCCTTCATTATTAATATCAATTAATTGAAAAAACATATTTGAACATGCTAATTAAAATTTACGCATGGATTTAATTTCAAAACTTGATTTATTTTTTAATGAATCGAATAATTTTTAGTTAAAATTTAAAATAACACTTAAATTTTAACTATACGCTAAGATATTTGGTTTGAAATCAGATTTTTAACCTTTAAGCACACGTATTGATTTCTCGTCTCATCTCTCTTTGAAAATACTGTAATATATTTAAAAACGATAATTTAACGATAACTGATGTTTAACATATTTATAAAACGACATCTTATGTGTCTTCCAAAGTGATGCAGTGATATTTTTCAAAATTTGGAGAAAACTAGCTATAATCTTTCATTTTAGGTTACAGTAGCTGGAATGCTCTTCTTTATGCTTGTATATTTTAGAATCCTTTAACATAAGAGCCTACAGGGAACGAATGGTAGCTTCCTGATTTTTGCACGATAAATATTAAGTAGAAAAATATAAATGAATTCAGATTCCTATGACTATAATTTTTCAGATGACTTATAGATATTTTTGCAACATAGGAAATAAAATTTTGTGTGATTGGCAAAAAAAGAATTTAGATTATATAAAACCCATTTAAATATGTATGAAACCTCATTTTTATATCCTGCTTTTATTTAAAATTCTATAAACATCATTTTTATGATCTGATAAATTATCACATAAAAGCATAATACGTGATTCAAGACAATTAGGGATTTAATATTATGAGAAAAATGTCTAATGAAGATGTGCCTTGTGGACTAATATAGGATCATGGCATGCCACGAAATTGGAAAAGGTCTCACCAAAAATTCCATGTACGTAAAACAATAAACAATTAAATTAGGTTAAAGATATCTTTCGGTAAATTCAAATGCATAATTCGTTCGTGAAATAAATAAGAACAAAGATGCGATTTCTGGAATAACAATGAGTTACGATAAGTATTTGTTTTCCCCTGGCCAAAAACTATGTAACATACCTTATTAGGAACGGAAAAACTGATGAACTGTAAATAATTACTATGATTGATAACAAAACTGAAAAGAAAATTCAAATTACTTCTGATTTTCATTAACTAATATTAAATAAAATATAGATTATAATAATTTTTCACTAATAAGTCACACAACATTCCGTGTTTGCTCATAAACCGATTTTAATCACTTAAAATGAATAACTGCACCTTGTTGAAACAATGTTAAAACATAAAACAAGGCATTGTAACAACATGCAACAAAACACTAAAACAATGTAAGAACATCCACTCTACTAAAACAATACTTTTTTGTGTTTCAGTATTGGTCATCAGAATGACGAGAGAAAATAATTTTATCGGAAGGATTTTAGTTGTAATTACCAATACCTATGAGTTGCATTTGGTTAAAAAGGAAAGTATCCTGGCAGGCATTGCCACTATTAGATACTGACAGATGCGATTTGTTTTTAATTTAATGTTAGTCGCAAAATACAATAAATACACCTATAGAAAATATTTTACTATTTTTAAAACATTGAAAGCAGTAAAAAATGATTAATTTAATAACCTACAAAACTACGCATAAATAATAACTAATGTCAGATAACGTAATGATAACTACGTCTAAAAATATTAATTAATTTTATTCTTGTCATATTTAAACATACTGAACTACACACTGCACCAGTCACATTAATGTGATAAATCACATCAGGAATGGAATTTTGAAGGGAGTGAATTGCAACCGTTTTTAACATAGTATGAATTCTATGGCCTATTCTACGGAATTAATCTACCAACGCCCAGTGTAAATTTGAAAATTTTCAGTTCATTTGGTTTATCAGTGTTTCCAACTAAATTCCCACAGTTCATATATTAATCATACTTTACTACCAGAACGCTCCGTGCCTTAAAATGAACTGGCAACTATATATATTAAGATTAAACGACATATGAAATTATATGCTAATTGAAATTTATAACAAATCAACTGCAATATTCAGTTACTGTGATTATGTCTTTCGGAACATGCAACTTATCTGGAACAGGCAGCATTACACAACATCGGCCATTACCCGGCAGTGAATCTACAGCGTAACACAGTTACGTGATTTAATGCGCGCGTCAAGATAAAGCTTAAATTGACATCACACAAAGCTATTTCCCGAATAAGATACGTTCTGTATCCATTCTCACATAATGTCATCAAACACTCTCCAAATCCTTGTGGGCCTTGGTCGAAACTAAATCGTGCAAAATCCCCATAGTGATCCTTCAAAAGAGACACCTATATAGGGCACCTAACAAGACCCTTAGGGACAGTTTCTCGTTGTAGGTGTTTATGTTGTGCTGCACTATTAAACCCGCTATGATAAACAGCGATTATTCTCATCAAATAAGTGTTTTGGAAAGGGTTGTTATGAAGGAATTGAAAAGGTTTATTATGTAGGAATTACGATACTCATGGAAGATACATAAATACGTAATATATTTTTTTGGTGCTGTCACTGTGAAATTGTCTCATTAATCTAGTAGGATATATTTATCACAATTGGAAAGTTCCTATTAATGTATCATTGCTGGATAGCGTTATGAATAAGTATCAGGCAGGTGACAAGCGTTTAATTCTCAATGGTGGAATGTTGATATTTTCCAATCAGAAGCAAGTAAATGGAGTGATGATAATACAGCATATTTTAGCATCTGACACCAGACTGCATACTTTAATAGTTTTATTCCACACTACTAACACTATTGTTATTTTATTAAGGTTACACCTAAAATACCTTCCATAAGACATTCTACATCATTAATTCTTAGAATATGTTCCAGAATTCTAAAACTTCTAGTCTAATTTCCGCATAACTTCGATGTTTGTAATTAATTGAAACTAAACGTCTTTTAGCTAAACAAGGAGGTATTTAAAACTATTTTGTCGCATAATTACATTTGAATACGGAAACATTCTTTAATTATAACTTCTTTATAGTGTAAATTATTTATTCCATATTGTTTTATAGAGAATGTTTATTAAATGTTTATAAATTATTCTCTTATGGTATGTAGTTAGCATATGCCACGAATCCATAATTTTTAAGCTTTATCAATCTAGGTTGGGGGCTCTAGTGATATATTCAAATTTTGCATAAGAGTTAAAACAAGCACTTATAAAAAAAGATGAAAATTCCTTTTTTATCTTCTGGATATATTTTCTATATACATAATCCATTTAATACGCCCTATTAATAAATTACCACCAATCTTGTTTAATTGAGAGGTGACACTTTACATTTTGTTCATTTATAAATCTTCTAATAAATTACTCTAAGTAGTTTTAGGTAGTCCAAATATGAACGAGTTAAGTAAGTTTAAGGAGTTAAGAATTCCTGTAAAAATTGTAAAAATTCTCAATTATCATGATTAAGTGCTGAGGATAAAAAAAGAAAAAGAAATAAGATATAACAGGAAAAAAATATACGATTATTTTACTAATTGCATTTCTTTTAATTTAAACCCTTTATAGACTAAAAAATATTCAACCTGTGTTAGAACGTGTATTAGAATAGCGTATTACTACAGCGTATATTAGAACATTGTGAATTTATTAAACACATATTCTTTTTTAATATAATATTTAACATTGATTATTCTATCTCAATTGTATTGATCTGACTGAAAGATTAAATCAAATTTTAGATGATTTCTTTTTATTACATATAAGTTTTTTTTTTTTTTATCAAATAACAATTTACTTTTTAAATTAGTAAAATTTATGCAAAAATAAATATATAATACATAATTTTTAAAAAGTAATTTAGCATTATTGACACAATAATCAATAGACTACATATCTAATTATCAAGTTAAATATTTATGGCTATATATTTAACGTGGAAATCAAGTAATTTACGAGTTATAAAAATTACAAGCATTAGGTATAAAAAAATTTTGGGATCTTTAAAAAGATAATTAATTTTTCATTACTTAAAATTCTTCATAAAATGTTAAATAATTCTGATAATAATTTATATAAAATTTTTCTTTGTAAAAATATGTTTATTTTCATTAGAGTCAATATTATATTGATTTTTAATGAACAAATTACTAAAGGATATGTAACGTGTGTTATAATTTTAATTGTTTTTTATTCATTCAAATATCTTAAATACTTTAATATTTTTTGTTTATCTTTTAAGATACTGTATTTAATTAAAAACCTAGGCCTATATGAGTTATAAATATACAAGTATGGCATAACATAACTGACTAATTTTTTCAAATATGTTTCAAAATTTTTTAATTTAAATGCAGCGTGAAAAAATCTTTATTTTTTATGTTTAACAATCACTAATAATGCTTTAAATACAGGAATATAGATTTAATTTTCTAAAATTTGATATGAAATTATTAAAAAGCAAAACAAGAGATTGTGTTATATACAAGTAGTTACATCCTTGATAAAACCTATAAAATGATAAAAACCTATTGAGAAATATATAAGAGCACAGAAGTTCGATTATCACGGACGATACTTCTTTGGGAGAAAATGTAGATTATATGTATATTGTGACAGATTGTCTCATATTGACAGTTGGTGTGCCTAATTTTGCCCATTTTTGTAATACATCATTTAAATACACGCAACCCGAAAAGCTATTCAAAAGTCGTTATGCATTCCTCTTTCTCTCTAATATGAAAGTAATATATAAAGACCCTCAGATTGTATCCTTAATAACTCCATATAGGCTACAATATTGTCATTAAAAACGGAAATGAATGAGGAGAATTTTGAAAAACAATTATGGCATTATATATGAACGAAATAAAGTAATTAATTTTATGAGTTGTTTTCGTAGATTAAAATGGTTTATGATTTTAAAATTACGATACTTAAAATATTTAAATATATTTCAGGTCTCATAAAATTATAGGTTTTAATAAAACAAGATTGAATTTATAGGTTATATCATAATAAATATTCCCACTCAATTTCCTCATTATGAATAATTATAATATCAATACAGTACGTACATAATTTTAAAAGTCACTATTATTTTACTATTCAATTTAATAATACAAAACTGAGTAGTTTAATCACATAAATTAGTAAACGCATTAAAATATATAATATGTTGAGACAATACCGCATAAACTGTGAAGATATTCTTCGGAGTACATAAAACTTGTCAAGGGGGTACCATAATGCATAGTTTTTGAAAGAAAATGCAAAAAAATTTATGATGTCATATGTGTATAAAAAATGTACTTTTATGGAAACAGAAATAACGGTAAATGCATATGACATGATATTTACATAAGAAGAGTTCATATCGAGGTACGCATGCGATCATAGTACGATGTGTACTGTACCCTATCCAACCAATTTGCATACAAAAAAAAAAGAATTGCCGTATGTATTGAGTTATGCATGGCAGATTGGCTAACTGTACATTATCCAGCTTATGTCCAACAAAAAAAAAAAGCATGTAACATGAATTTCTGTCATAAATAATTTCTGTCAGGTTCTGTCTAATTTCTGTCATTTCTTTTAACTTCTCTAATTTCTGTCATAAAAAATATCCTCATTAAAAATAGACTTCAAAGGGTTTAGATATGGTAAACGTGTCGGAAAACAACTGGAATCTTGTCCTCCAACATGCCTATAACATTAGCGTTAGAATGATGCCCTGATAAATAGTGGAGATAAACTCCCTCACACTTTGTGATACACTAAGGCGTTGATAAAGTGCATATCACAATATTCACGAACGGAATAACCATCACTCTGCAGAAATTGACGATTGCTTCAAGCAGCACGAGTCAAATGTTTTATAGCACAACAAACACGCACTTATTATCCAACTCTCTTTAAACTGTTATCGTAAGTCTAGAAGCACAATTTTTAATTTTAACCTTATTTCTTAATTTTAACCTTATACATTAGCGTCATCATAAAGCAGTTATGGTTAAGGTGAAAATTCCTGAGGATTTTTTAAAAATATTATTACAATATATGTACGGGTATAATCCACGAATTTTATTCAAGATAATATGTAACAACAGAAGCAGTCGTTAAATCAAAGATTTTGTGTATAAAAATCGTGTAACAATAAATTCTAAAAGCTATTACTTAATAGAGTATCGGAATAACCTGTCGTATAGCATGTTTGATTCTGAAGTAAAGGATATTGGTTTGAAACTCGGGCAGTAAGGCCGAACGGAGCTGACGTGTCTATGCCTAATTGGTACACAATAAGTTCATAGGCCGGATAGGTTTTCTATTGATTTCAAGAAGGAGGATAGGCCTTCATCAGATGGCCTATCTCAGGATGTTCATTCAATATTGTGGTAAGTAAAGAGTGGAGGGATGAATGGCCAAGTGGCTGGTGCTCGGTACCACAGGTTTCGGGCGGTGCCATGGATGTTTGCAGTGGTTCGGAATCCACTTTAATCCACAGGTCCCGGTGTCATATGACCGTAGAACGTCACAAAGCCCAATCAGTCTTCTCACCTACATCCTTTTCAAACTGTAAAGGGGCAATTCAGCTCTAGGCACAGTGATGTGGTGTAGTAGTAGTAGTAATAATAGTAGCAAAAAATGTGTATAGTATAGCATGTCTGGGTAATGATGAATCTCTGCTGTTCTAGCGGTAAGCAACTTATGACAAAATGATTGTCATTCCAAAGCAACAACAACTTATTGGCATTATATATATATATATATATATACACACACACACATACTGTATTTTAAATGTATATTGTAAGGTTTAAAAGTGGTTATTGTTAGTGTTATTTAATTGACGTTTCATTACAAAAAAAAATTTCGCTTATATTAAGAGGTTTATTGTCATTAAGTCTGGTAAAATAGAACAACAGAAACATATTTATATTGTTATTAAGGTAAATTCTATGTGAATTCAGTAATGTTAAGCCTGTTAGAAACATTTAGTTAACATAATTACAGCAAGATCTTTTTATCTCTGAAAAGATTTCCACATTTAAATAATGATTTAATTAATTTGGAAAAAAAACAGGCTATTCTCATTTTAAATACGTAAAACTTTAATTGTGTGTTAAATAAATTAAATAGTAAGTTAAAAATCTTTAAATTTTGTTTAGTTTTTAAAATTTGGTGAAAGGTAAATCAAATTGATATAGCAGTTCAAAACTTTTTTGATGTTCATTTCATTAACTGAAATGGAGGGAAACGAATTCGGAGGATTTTGATGTACTTTTAAATTATTAGAAATTTTTTTTTCTTGATGGATGTATAATAGTTAAGTATTTTCAAGAATAATGTAAAAGTATTAGGGAATAAAATAAGTAATATAAATAATAACCTTTCAGCGGAATTTAATTTAAAAATACTTGTGCTTAATGTATTTCATTTATTTATTTATTGTTGAAACAAGAAAATAAAATTATTCAAATCCCCCATATTCCAAGATCTTTATTTCTCAAGAAAAAGAGTTTCTTATTCTGAAAGGAAATTAGAAATGGCATTCTATTAACTTAGAAACCCTTTTTAGATGTTTTAATGTAAAAGGAACTTTTTCCATTTATATAAAATTTCATGAACTGTATGAAAACGGGATTTTTAATTTTTTTTAATCTTATATTTCATAAGTTGCATATTTGGTTGTTTAATATATTTGATCAAAATTATTATCGTGATTTTAAAAGAAGTGCATTAAGATAATTCAATAAGCTCTAACAGGTACTTGATTAACAATGCTGTTTTTGTAATAGAATACAAAAATGCATTTAAACTAAATGTTTCATGCATAAATATCAAAAAAGAATCACGAACTCGCTTTAGTGGTTTTCAGATAAATTTGTGTGGGTGTCCATTTTTTCGACGAATAAATATGCATTAGAAAACCATTTACTGATAGAATATTGAAAGCTTTTAAATTTAAATGGGTATTTCTTTCAATATTCTAAATTATGAAGCATTTTTTTATTTGATAAAAATTGATTCTATGTTTTTTTTTTCTTTTCATTTCTGTGATAGTGTGTAAATAAATTTTTTAATAAATTTTTAATTATAATTTCTATTAAGAAAATTTTCCAAATGAGATAAATAAACCGAAAATATACCATTCAAATTAAACTTTGATATATTCATTCACTACTGATTACAATTTCCCTTTTATTCCAAACAATAAGGAATTCTATTTCTAGCGAGTATTAAAATTTTAATTCCTGTTTAAATTCATATTTTTCTCGTGTTTTATTTAGGTATACTGAAAACAAACTCTACACTAGCTGTGAAAAAGATGACTTTAGGGATATTTTGCCGTATTTGCATGTCGTATGGGTGGAAACCCAGAATACATATCATATTGTAATTTTACTATATATTTCCTGAATTGTATATTATATATACATATATTTTCAAACACAATATTCTGTTTTATATTAGGCAAAATTAGTCAGCCAGACAGGAGTTTTAAATACTCATTGCAAGCAAAGTTGTTTTTCCTTGTTTTTGAAAGTGCCGCCAGCAGATTTAAATCTAAATACTCCTCCACAATAACAGAGAATGTTAACACTGGACCACGATCTAAGTGCTATGTGCATACCACTGTTCACATACATTTATAAGTTCATAATACCACAGTTCCAGGTGATCTAATATGCCCTTCCATGTCGGTGACTAATCGAATGGGATTGATCTCAATGATGGAGATATTTATTACGAAAATGACATTTTGTTGTTTGTCATTTTCTCGAATAGCAGATTTCTAAAAATGGCTGTACTAAATTGCACCTTTTAAATTTTAAACTGATTATGTTTTTATATTTCTTATAAGAATTTACTTATATCTTTAGCTTCCTTTTTTGCAAATTTAGAACAATTTTAGTTTATTTTACCTGACTTGTAAACTGGCTATGTTGCACCTAACAGTTAAAAAGTGTGAATGGAGAAATGACAATGAAATAAAAATAAAAAGAATAAATTACAGAATTATAGGAATGTAATGAATTATAATACAGAAAAGAACTGGCAAACAACAACAAGTCCTAGGTCGAATTCCATCAGTTGGTGAGTAATCTACTCATTATATCTAATAAAAGGGTAATTTTGTTGGAAATTTTAAAAATTTGTCACTCGTAAAGGAAAACTACTTATTGGTGGCTTTCTATGCTGTCGATTAACTTAAAGATAATTAAATATTGCTCATTATGAATTTCATTTTTATACCAAATAATAAATATATCTGTTTTATTGAATATGGACATTTAATTTCATAAGCAGCACTGGGTTTATTTTATGTGTAAATCATTTGACAGCAAATCATCTTCTTTTCCAAAGTTAAGTAGGTAAGGTAAGGGGTACTTCCTTAATAAAATTAATAAAAACTCAATGTGATCATGACTGAAATAATGTTAAAGCAAATGCTCCTATATTGAAAAAAACAATGTTTTGTACTTATGTAACGCTCAGAGGCAAATAAGCAAATTGTCATATACAAAGAAAGGATTGTATATCTAGAACTCCCACGCACAAAAAATCTATTCTCCGGAACAATAATCTTTTTTTTTTTTTTATTCTATTGAGTGGGAGGATTAACTTATATTCTTAAGTATCACTTACAGAAAGAAGCCCACTAATTTGTCTTCCCCGTGTTCCTCTAAGATGAGAGCAAACCCTTCAGATTACCAAAGTCGGTTTCGTTAACATGAAGGAAGAACGGAATTCCAACTAGATTTTCTTGTAGTATTCCAAC
This sequence comes from Caerostris extrusa, assembly GCA_021605095.1. Lineage (NCBI taxonomy): Eukaryota > Metazoa > Arthropoda > Arachnida > Araneae > Araneidae > Caerostris > Caerostris extrusa. The sequence continues at coordinate 34,651 of BPLR01002505.1, forward strand.
TAGATAAGGAAGAGAAAAAAATATTAGAATACTACTAGCAATTTTGTACTAAATGAAAATTATTAGTAATACAGATATACATTTGCTTAAAAAATTTCTTAAAATGTTTCAAAACTTGTATGTTGTTAAAGGAAGAAAAAAATTAAAAAAAAAAAAAAAGTTAATATTATTATTTGGTGGCCTCAATGACGTGATGAACCACATGTTAATTTCCGAAATAGGGTAGCAACTGTAATTTCCATACAAGAAAAAAAGAAATAGTCCTTCCATTTCGTTTTATGAGAAGTGCAAGACACATCAAGATAAAATGTTAAAGGTCTCTATAACACCGCATCTTGTTATTCACATCCGAGTCACCCGCTGAGTCACCAAATTCAAAATTGTGGTGACTCAGGGCGGAAGCCATGTAGTTACCATCCGCGATTGCATCCTATGTAACGGTAAACTTTATTTATATATTTTTTTCTAGTTACTTATGACACCAGGTAAAAGTGTCCATTATCCGAAAATATCTAAAAATTATTTCTTGCTTTAAGTATATATTTTCAATAATTTTATTTATCTATTTATTTTTGTCAGTTGAAAGTATAGATGCTAATTAAAAAAATAAATCTTATCAAGTAAAAATTTTCGAAATGTCTGACTTTCTCCAAATTGTCAAATGTCTAAAAGTATGAGAAAATGATTTTTATTTGATATTGTTTATCTGCTTGAAAGATATTATTATTAAAAACTTAAATTCTTTTACATTTCTTTATTCAGTTTATGAAAAAAATGTGAAGTACAACAGTTTAATTGTGTAGTAATTCTTAAAATGTAATCATTTATGTTAAATTAACATTTCTGAAAGTATATAAAATAACTTACAAGAGTATGAAAGATAGTCAAGCCAATTTTTCAATGAAATGGAAAATATAATCAACAATATATTTTCTAATATTTTTTTAAAAGACAATTAATAAAAAATCTGAAATAAAATCACTAATTTTTGAATAATTAAAATGTCTTTTTAAAATTAATAGCAGAAAAACAAATAAAATATATGTGATACAGAACTTCATTATGAGTATTAAATTAGTTGTTCGAAATTAAAGAAATATTTCTAATCATAATATTTATTTTTAGTTTACATTTTGAAAATAAATTATATATTTATGGCTTTTCCAATTTTCATATTGGATTCAAAGCTAATTCCTACTAAATTTTCAAATCGTTTTATGTAATTTTTTTCTATTGAATAAGTATATAAGAATATTTTTTTGCTATTGTAGCAAAAAGTAGTTTTAAGACACCATCAAATTACAAGCCTTCGAAATTTGTCAAAAAAATGTATGTATATATATGTCCTTCAATATGTATTAATAATTTAATATATTTAAAATACATTATAAAATATGAATAAATTTCATTGATTAGGACAATTAATTTGATTACCTAATTAGAACTATGCAAATGGGAATTATGCTTTAGTATGAAACTATTTCTTAACTACTAATTTTGGAATTAATTTCGTGCGGCTACTTTCTTATATGCATATTGAGAGTGTTTAGTAATATACAAGGGTATAAAAGGCACGGAAGTGAAGTCACAAAAAAAGTGAGCACTTTTCCCGGAAGTGACCTTAACTGATTTATCTTAGTAGAGAGGGTTTGGTCTTATAGGAAATAACATTTTCCTCCTTTTTTGAAAACTTTTTCCACTTGTAACATCGGAGCTACATTTCTCTTTACTATAACACAAAGGAGTGTAAGGCAAAGATAATTTTTCTAATTATTGCTTTCACCATTTGATATTTTTTCAATTTTTTTAATGTGTTACAATATTAATTTTTGGTAAAGGATTTTTTTTTAATTTTTTATTTTCATCCAATGTGTTGCAAAACTTATTTTGATAAAGTAATTCATTTTATCTCTTTTCTTTTTTGTTTTTAAATTTACAAATTATTATTTCAGCAAACGTTTTTTTTTTTTTCTTTTATGCAATTTTATTTTTTTATTTCAATTAGATTCCCCGATTGGGATGGTTACAAAGTTTATTTTATACGTTCTTTAAATTTTTCTTAAGTTTCAACTTGTTACAAATAATTATTTCATCATATATATATATATATATATATAATATTAATTTTTATTAAACACAATATTTTTAAAAAAATTTTGAAAACAATTTTTATTTTTGACTTTCTTTCTTTTTTATTTGAAATCAATTTATAATATTTTTATCAATCCATTAGAAATGTAATTATAGTAAAATTTTATTTCCCGTTTCCCTAAATATTAATACTTTATATTGTTTCTTTTAAACCCTCTAATTTCTTTTCTTTTTTTTTTTTTGACAAATTCATTATACGCATTTTATATACATCATTACCCATTATATGCATTCTATGTATTTTCAAACATTTGGAATTAACCATTATAATTTAATAAAATAAAATAAGTATATGCATATAAAATTTTTTTTACGTATATGCATCACTGAATAATTAAACAAAGCTACCTTTGTCCTAAAAATATTATTTTCATTGATACTTAAATTATAAATTTAAGCTTTATTGATTCTGTCTCAGATTTTATCTGTTATTAAAATTATATTTGTATTTTTTAAACTGTTTATGTAAACTGCTTTCTTTCAATATAAATATTTACTTTGAAGAATACAAACACCGACATTCTCTAAACTCAACTGAAAAAAAATGTAACAAATCTTTTATAAAATACATTGAAGATTTAAATTATTTATTTTTAATTCTTCCGTATTTAATGTTCAATTCTTTAAATTATAAAGCATAATATATTATAGAGATAATTCATTTCTTTAACATAAATATATTTTAATGCGAGTAAGTAAGTTCTATGAAATCGTAATGAAGAGAAATTATGAATGAAATGAAGGAGAAATTTCTTTCAATTAATTTTACGTTTTGAATTACATTTTTTAATTCACTTTAATTATTAAAAACTTCTATGATATTTCATTCAATTAATTATTGTATTTTTCCTTCTATTTTTGAATTTTATATTTACTTCTGCGTTTTAAATCGATGTTAATCCCTTTTGTCAACAACTTACCTGACTTTTATTATGCATTTTGAAACATTTACAAATAATCACTAGGGTATAGTAAAATAAAATAGTTAAAATGAAGTTATTTTTCTAATGATTATACACTAATTCAATTTATTAATCCTTAAGTAATTCTTTCAATATATATATATTTACTTTGAATCGCTAATTTCATGTAGTCTCATTATCCATTTCACTGATTATCTGCTGTCAGATTTGAATGACAGGATGTTCTCATTAGTACAAAACCTTAATTGCATGTATTATAACCTATCCACAACATTGCTTATCTGCAGTCAGATTTGAGTAATAGGTTGTTTTTATGCAATAGTTGAAGAATATGCATTCCTTTCCCCATGGAAGAGAAATTTTATATCTCTTCTCGTGGGAAAAATGCTACATCTGGTATAATTTCATTATAAATTTTTACAAAAATATTCTTACTTTGACATAAATTACAGAGACAATTCGTTTTTAACTTTACATATTTTTTTTTTTTAAGACGAGTAAGCTAAATAAAGTAAAAACGGATAAAAGAGCGAGACATAGACATAGACAATTGAATTTTCTTTTTAGCTAATATTGAGTCCATTTTGAATTTTATTCGCTTTTCTAAATCGCTTTAGTTAACAAAAATCCACTCATATTTCTTTCAATTAATTAATTTATTCTTTCTTTATATTTTGTAAAGAGCATATTTCTATTCGTTAAATCGATGTAAAATCCTATTTCCACATTCTTGTTAAAAATCCCGATTTTTTATATGCGTTTTTCAAAAATTTAGAAATGATCACTACTTTTGGAAAAATGAAATATTTAAAATTATGTTATTTTTTTTTATAATGAATAATCCATTTATATTAATTCAAATTAGTCTATTTTTCCAAAATATATACTAACTATCCTTCATTATTTCACCAATTTTTAAATTATTATTTTTTTTTTTTTTCAATTACAAATTTTTTTCTTTGACCTTATGTCATACCCATGTCAACTATTTAAACAAAATCCATATACATTCTATTTCAATTTTAATATTCTTTGAATAAAATTTACAAATATCTTATGAATTTTCAACCGGTAGAAGCTTTTAAAGTGTGTATCTTTTACACTCGCTATATATTTCAGAACATTAATAGCCAATAGCTTTGGCATCCTCGTTAGTTTCGATATCTAATGGAAAACATATTTTGATAAGTGTTTATAATTTGCAGAAAAAAATCCTGCTATACTTCTAAAAACTTTTCTTTTTTATTGTAAGGCATTTTTATTTAGTTATTATTATTATTATTATTTTTAATGTTTTCCAAATTCAATAATTTGTACATAAAAATTGAGGGAAATGATTTTTCATTTTATAGTAATAATATCGAACAATATAATTATAGTAATAATCATCGAACAATATATTTTAATGTGATATTCTATAATTTAAAACCATTTAATTTTGTTTTTCAATTTTCATGCAATTATGGAATTATTTTTTTCTTTTGCAAATTCATTTATTTTTTTTTATTAAATTTAATATTTTTAATAAGATTAATTTTCAATTTAATTTTTCCACAATCTGAGACAAATATTCTTAAAAATATTAATAAGAAATATTTGGCAAATAATTTTTCTTTACTTATGCTTATACATTTAGATTCCTACTAGCAATTTTTCGTTTTTTGTTGCTGAAGTTTGTAAATACTTTCTGTTTTCAAGCGAATTAACTATTTGTTATATTTTAATTTTATAACATTCATTAGTACTATATATTTACTGATAATATTGCGAAAGATTTAACAAACTTATTCAAGAATTCACTAATTTCATTTGTTCGGATATACGCACTGCTTGCTCTAATTATTAAACGAATGGAATATGTTATGTACATGCTAAATCTATGGAAAATAATACAAGTGTTTTCCAAAAATTTAGTAATTAACTTTTGGTAGAAATTTTAATTTTAAACCAATATCTTTTCTCTGAAAAGAAGACAAAACCAAACAAATACAAAAAATATAGTCAAATGTTAAAAATATAAATGTCAGAGGTTTAAAGAAAATGAAATGTTAAATAGGAAACAAATTTTGGCACAATTAAATTTCTAATGAATCAATATAATTGATTTAAAAAAAAAACAGAATGAAATCAGAAATCAAAAATTGTTTTCAAAATCTAATAAATATATAATGCTTAGTATTTAAAATATTTGCTTTAATAAATTTTGTAAAATGCAATAGGGATAAAGAAAAATGCAAATTAAAATAAGATCATAAATAAAAATAAACAAGCATAAAAAGAAAAAAAAAAGATCATTTGGTGAAATAATTATTTGTAAAAAATTTAAAAATATAAAAATTAAAAGAAATAAAACCAATTCCTTTACCAAAAATTAAATTTTTGTAACACTTTGGAAAAAAAAAAAGAATCAAATTAAGTAATCAATAAATAATACAGCGATTCATCAATCCGATGTTGCCATCGGAAAAGAAGTTTTTCTTTAAAAAAGGTGAGGGGGAGGAATTTCTTTTCATAACACCAAACCCTTTCAACCAAGGCAGATCAGCCAACATCTCGCTCGGTATAAGTCCTGCTTTTTCTGTGAAGTCACATCAGACCTCATTTATATACATTAATATAGTATATAAGCTACAAGTTTTTTTTTGTTTTCGGAGGATGACACTTTGATCTAATTAATTTTCCACTAGAATGACAGATTAATCAATAATTAAATCAATAATAACATACATTTTCTTATTCCTTATAAAACTACAAAAATATGAAAATACGAACCATGAAGGAGAAAATAATGTAGAAATTTCGAATGCCTATTTTTCAACAAATAAAGAGTAACGTTTCTTTTAGTGCATTTTTATAATTAATAAAACATTTAATTTTTTTTTCCTGAAGGAGTTTTAAAACACTGATTGTGTTGTTGTTGCTTATTTAAAGGTCATTCGCTTTGACATGAGGAGATTTGCCATTTAAATGTAAGACACGAAGCAGATTCATTGCTATACAGGGTGCTGAAAGAGAGGACTACTACATACCATCTTGATTTTGGCTCCAAAATTTTGTATTAATGCCCCCATGGAAGACCTCTGAATTGTTTACACCTTCATTCCCTCCTCCTCGAGCCAATGGAAGCAACAACTTGCAGATTTATCATGGAAAATTCAGGTGATATCTTTTGTTTAGGCCTATTGTATCGTAATGTATAGAAAATGATTCCATACGTATGCCTTCCTCTTCATTAAACACTATTGTTTACTAGTTACTATATGATTTCAATTGGTGTATAGCCACTGCTTTGAAGAATGTATGGGTAGGTGTCTAATAGTGAAAATAAATGACAAAATGACTATCTTCTTCACACAGCCAACACACAAGCTCCCAAGACGATCCGGTTCATTACATCATAAATTATAGTAAATGATTCCATACGTATGCCTTCCTCTTCATTAAACACTATTGCTTACTAATTACTTTTTGATATCCACTGGTGTACAGCCACTGCTTTGAAGAGTGGGTAGGTAACGAATAGTGACAATAAACGACAAAATGACTTTTATCATCAATATGACTACCTAACATGAATTTTCAGGAGTTTTGACTAACACGACATTCATACATGGCACAGTTATCCTTGAAATACTTAAAAATGCCTTACATTTATATCTGTCATAGGGAACTACTTTGACAAAACGAAGTAGTTTGTCTCCTTTTAAAATGGCTTTAAACTTTAAACATTCATGAGCGAACGTAAAAAATTTTAAGTATGCTGTCATGAAAATACATGTCAAATATTTGTATACATTTATTTCTTTTATGAATATTCCACTCTTGTGATTTAATATCACAAACAACACACTAGATTTTTCACCATGGCCGTTTAAATAATACGCATACCCTGTCTCCCTATCATATTAAATAAGTGCAAAGAAAATTTGGTGTGATCGATCGAAGTTCGTCTAGTAAACGTTTATTTATGCCAGAAATCAATTCCCGTAAACAAGCACACTCGCATCATTTATATACTTGATAAACTCCAATGAAATTCTCCCATCTAACTGTGAAGCTCGCCTAACCCGTTGATTAATAACGCGGGGCCCAGGGCCGTTTGACGGTGCGCGCATATGATAGTACCTCCAAGAGGAAAAAGGAGGGCTCTTTTTTTTATTTTTGGTGCATCCCTTCTTTGTGTCGTAATAGACGGTGAACAATTCATCAACGGTCTTGGAAGAAAAAAGTCCCATTCTACCCGGGGATAATCTTTTCATAGGATGATAGACTGTTCTATGTCTTTAAGCCAAGAGCAAAGAAGTGTTAGCGTGGCCAAGCAGTGGAAAAAAAATAATAAAGCAGAATTACTTTTGATCGAAAACTGAAAAGAAAATGAGAAGTCATGTAAAATGGAAGGAAATACTTCTTTTCCCAAAACTCTTCCACTTTTTGTCAGCATTTGTTAATTTATTGATGGTCTCGTAATGTTTTTTTTTTTTTATTCTTTTTTTTCAGTGACACTTTATTTTTTATAATTTATTGCAGTTTATAGTTTCTTGAGGTAGTTTTTATCCAGTAGTGCTTGAAATTTTTTTTTTGTTATATTACTGCATTTAGACATTTGTCTTGGATTCTTTAAGCAAGCCTTATACATTGGACAAGCACTACGGCGACGTTTCTCACTTAGCACTACTCTGCAAGCATGTGTAGCATGAAGATAAGCTACGGACGCGGAGTAACAATGCCCCACAACGCGCAACAGCCATATTAGACAGGGACCTACGGCTTAAAGTGAATTCCGAACCACTACAAACATCCATGGCACCGCCGGGATTCAAACATGAAACCTGTGGTACCAAGTGCCAAAGCGCTAGTCACTCGACAATCAGGCCACAAATGGATTGAACCTCCGCCTTAATGATCACCACCGGCGCGCGTTGTCATTGAGCCACGGGGCGGACTTCAAAATGGTTTTAAACTTTAAAGATTCATGAGCCAACGTAAAAGCATAAAAAATATATGCCAACATTTGTATACATTTATTTCTTTTACGATATAAAATATTTCACTTTTGTGATTTAATATCACTAGATTTTTCATCGTGGGCCATTTAAAGAATATGCATACCCTGTCTCCCTATCATATTAAATAAGTGTAAAGAAAATTTGATGTGATCGATCGAATCTCGTCTGGTAAGCGTTTATTTATGCCAGAAATCAATTCCCGTAAACAAACACACTCGCATCATTTATATACCTTGAAAACTCCAATGAAATTCCCCCATCTATCTGTGAAGCTCGCCTAACCCGTTGATTAATAACGCGGGGCCCAGGGCCGTTTGACGATGCGCGCATACGATAGTACTTCCAAGAGGAAAAAGAGGGCCCTTTTTTTTATTTTTGGTGCATCCCTTCTTTGTGTCGTAATAGACGGTGCACAATTCATCAACGGTCTTGGAAGAAAAGTCCCATTTTACCCGGGGGATAATCTTTTCATAGGATGACGGACTGTTTTATGTCTTTAAGCCAAGAGCAAAGAAGTGTTAGGTGGCCACGCAGGGGAAAAAAATAATAACGAAGAATTACTTTTGATCCGAAAACTGAAAAGAAAATGAGAAGTCATATAAAATGGAAGAAAATACTTCTTTTTCCGAAACTCTTCCACTTTTTTTGTAAGCATTTGTTAATGGTTTCGTATTGTTTTTTTTATTCTTTTTTCAGTGATACTTCATTTTTACAATTTATTATATTAATAGTAAAGTCTTAAAGTAGTAAAGTTTCTAAGTAGTTTTTATTCAGTAGTTATTGAAATATTTTTTTGTTCTAAAGTAGCTGGCAAACACTGAGGCAATTGTCTTGGATGTCTTAAGGAAAGCGCTGCACAGACGTTACTCACTTAACACTACCCAGGATGTGCGTGTAGCTTGAAGATAACCTACGGACGCTGAGTAGCAGTACGCTCTACGATCATGTTATACCAGGATTACATTGGATTTTGAACCACTACAAACATCCATCGACCGCCGGGACTTGAACCCGAAACCTGCAATACCGAGCGCAAGAGTGTTAGGCACTCGACCATCCGGCCCGTACTGTATTGAACCCGTACTGCTCACTAACTGCTTGATTTGCCATTGAGCCACGATCGAACTTCAAAAGAGTTTTAAAATTTAAAGATTCAGAGCCAACGTAAAGTAGTTTAAGTATGCTGTCAAAAATATATGTCAAATATTTGTATACATTTATTTCTTTTACGATATAAAATATTTCACTCACGTGATTTAATATCACTAAATTTTTCATCATGGGCCATTTAAAGAATGTGCATACCCTGTCTTCCTATCATATTAAATAAGTGCAAAGTAAATTTGCTGTGATCGATCGGATCTCGTCTAGTAAACGTTTATTTATGCCAGAAATCAATTCCCGTAAACAAACACACTCGCATCATTTATATACTTGATAAACTCCAATGAAATTCTCCCATCTATCTGCGAAGCTCGCCGAACCCGTGGATTAATAACGCGGGGCCCAGGGCCGTTTGACGGTGCGCGCATACGATAGTACTTCCAGGAGGAAAAAGGAGGGCACTTTTTTATTTTTGGTGCATCCCTTCTTTGTGTCGTAATAGACGGTGAACAATTCATCAACGGTCTTGGAAGAAAAAGTCCCATTTTAGCCGGGGATAATCTTTTCATAGGATGATAGACTGTTTTATGTCTTTAAGCCAAGAACAGAGTGGAGTAAAAGAAGTGTTAGGGTGGCCACACAGTGGAAAAAAATAATAAAGCAGAATTACTTTTGATCCGAAAACTGAAAAGAAAATGAGAAGTCATATAAAATGGAAGAAAATACTTCTTTTTCCGAAACTCTTCCACTTTTTTTTGTAAGCATTTGTTAATTTATTGTTGGTTTCGTATTGTTTTTTTATTCTTTTTTTTTCAGGGATACTTTATTTTTGATTTATTGTATTTTGTAGTTTCTTGAAGTAGTTTTTATTCAGTAGTGCTTGAAATAACAATGTGTATAATGAAAGAGACAATTTAGTAAAAATACGCAGATTTTTTTCATATTAATTTTTAATCATTAAAAATTTATTAGCGTGGCTTTCATTCTTCACGTTGTAAATATTATGTATCAATCAACAAACAGAAAAATTCTTCAGTTTTATTTTGTTGAATTAGGGACCTGATGGCTTGCGCTCTGGCGCTCGGTACCACAGGTATCGGTTTCAAATCCCGGCGTTGCCCGTGGGTGTTTGTAGTGGTTTGTAATCCACTTTCAGCCGTAGGTCCCGGTCCTAACAGGATCGTAGAGCATTGCGGGGGCATTGTTACTCTGAGTCGTCCGTGGCTTATCTTCAAGTTAGGCACGCATTCTCTGCAATTTACAGGTAGTGCTAAGTGAGTAACATCGGTGCAGCCCTTATGGCGTAAAAAGATCGCGGTCTGTTTGCCAGCTGCATTAGAGAAAATAAAATATTTTGTTTAACTTGGGTGTGAAGGTGTGCCTTTTTTCACTTACGTATGATACGAACAATATATCTGCGAACGATGAAGGAAGGGCTCTGTTTTCCGTGGAAGTTTTTAGGGTTAACTACACTACATTTGCGTATTGCACAGACGAAAACTATCAACATGCAGACTGGCTATCGACCATACGCTCTTTAAAAAATTTTTTCTAATAATTTGGCAAATGCTTAGACAATTTTCTTTTATACCATAAGCAAGGGCAGCACCGAAGTTACTCATTTAGCACTACCCAGGGGTCACGTGTAGCTTAAAGACATGCTACGAGTGTGAGTAAAAGCTCTACGGGCATGTTAGACCTATTACTACTACCACTACACCCCAGCACATCACTTTCAATAGAGCGGAGTTCACCTTTACAGTTTGGGAATGATGTGGGTGAGAAGAAGTCTGATTGGGCTCTGTGACGCTCAACTGTCATATGAGACCTGGATCTACTTTTAAAGCGGATTCCGACGACTACAAACATTCATGACACCGCCGGTACTCAAACACGAAACCTGTTATACCGAGGGCCAGAACGCTCGTCACTCGCCCATCAGGTCCTGCGCTCTTTAAACTAGTTGTCATAATTCCACTGGGTCTTCTTATCTCTGAAGCAGTCAATGCAACAGATATCACATCAGACGAATTCAAATCACAGTCATCTTGCATGCTAGAGGCACTTATTATCATTGGAGCTGGACAATTATTTTTACTAGATCCGGGAAACTATTACATTGTAAAATGGTATCATAGAGCTGATTTTGTATTAACTGATATCATTCCAAGTATTAAAGAAAATGTATGTAAGTATAAATTTGTTTCACAATCTAAGTGTTAATGATGATATGATTTTTGTAAGCTTTTATTTTCAGCAAATGAAATTGACAGTAGGGAAATTTAATTCTTGAAATTACGTTACTATTATTTTTAATTAAAAACTGATTTCTTTACTCTGTTCGCAACCCTATATAAAGTTCAAGATTAATATGTATGCTGAATCTCCATCCTATTTTTCTCGGAAAAAGGCTTATATGCCAGATGGCACTTACTTCTAGGTGTTATTTAAAATTCCTGTGGTACAGTAAAACGTCATGCATCAGTCAGTTTAGTGTGGATTTGTTTCCATATCCGCCTTTATAAATGATAATAAATCAAATCTAAAGTACCTGATATTTGTAAAAAAGTATTTTAACATATCTTGATCTTCATATATGATGTTCTGAACAAATCTAAATCAAATTAATATTTTGAAAAATTTGTATTGAGCAACTTGCCATAAATATTAGTAAGTAAACTCTTAAATTTACTAAAGCTTATAAATTTTTATAATTATTCTCCGTAAAACAAATAGAATCTACAGGAAAACAATATAACAAATATAGTTTGTAAAATTAATAAAGAATGCTAAAATAATATATAATTTAATTTATTAACACAACTGATTGAATTAATACAACATTATTATAATTGAGCCACGAGTCGAACTTCAAAACGATTTTAAACTTTAAAGATTCACGATCCAACGTAAAGTAGTTTAAGTATGCTGTCATAAAAATATATGTCAAATATTTGTATACATTTATTTTTTTACGATATAAAATATTCCACTCTTGTGATTTAATATCACAAACAACTCACTAGATTTTTCATCATGGGCCATTTTAAGAATATATATACCCTATCTCCCTATCACATAAAATAAGTGTAAAGAAAATTTGATGTGATCGATCGAAGCTCGCCTAGTAAACGTTTATTTATGCCAGAAATCAATTCCCGTAAACAAACACACTCGCATCATTTATATACTTGATAAACTCCAATGAAATTCTCCCATCTATCTGTGAAGCTCGCCTAACCCGTTGATTAATAACGCGGGGCCCAGGGCCGTTTGACGGTGCGCGCATACGATAGTACTTCCAGGAGACGAAAAAGGAGGGCACTTTTTTTATTTTGGGTGCATCCCTTCTTTGTGTCGTAATAGATGGTGAACAATTCATCAACGGTCTTGGAAGAAAAAGTCCCATTTACCGGGGGATAATCTTTTCATAGGATGACGGACTGTTTTTATGTCTTTAAGCCGAGAGCAAAGAATTGTGAGGGGTAAAAAAATTATAAAGCAGAATTACTTTTGATCCAAAAACTGAAAAGAAAATGTGAAGTCATATAAAATGGAAGAAAATACTTCTTTTTCGAAACTCTTCCACTTTTTTTTTTTTGTTAGCATTTGTTAATTTATTAATGGTTTCGTATTGTTTTGTTTTATTCCTTTTTTTTTCAGTGATATCTTTTTTTTTATTATTTATTATATTGATAGTTTCTTGAAGGAGATTTAACTCAGCTGTAGTGCTGGAAATAATAATGTATAAAAAAAGGACAACTTATTAAGAATCTACAGATTTTTCCAATTTAATTTTTAATCATTATAAAAATATTAGCATGGGATCCATTCTTCACATTGTAAAAAATATTATGTATCAATCAACAAACAGCAAAATCCTTCAATTTTATTTTTGTTGATCTTTGGTTATGAGGTTTTCTCTTTTTTCATTTTTGCATATGCCACTGTCAATATGCCTTCTAACGATGAAAGAAGAGCATTGCTTTGCACGGTGGACTATTGGGATAACTATATATAAGAGACTATAAGGTTAACTATATCGCATTTGCGTATACACATACGGAAGTTGTCAACAAGTAACCTAGTATCGATACTGGACTCTTTAAACATGTTGTCATAATCTCCCTGAGTCTCCTCATCTGTGAAGCAGGGACAACACTATGCTCTGGTTCGGAATCGAATCATGGCCCTCCCTGCTTGTTGGCAGCACTTATCATCACTGAACAAGAGCATGAAAATTATTTTTACTAGATCCAGGAAATTATTACATTATAAATTACTTTCAAAGACCCAATTTGTATTAATTGATATCATTCAAGTATTAAAGAAATGAATGCAAATTAAAATAAATAAGCCTCACATCCTAAATATTAATGATGCTACAATTTTGTAAGTTGTTATTTTAAGCAAAAGGAAATTTACAGTAATGAAATTTAATTCATGGGATTACATTACTATTATTTTAATAAACACGTTTGGTTTCGGTACTCAGAGAACTCAGTTCACAATCCTGTAGGAAAGTTCAAGGTGAATATATAGTTTGAATCGCCATCCAATTTTGATCGGAAAAAGCTTATATGTCAGATGGCACCTTCTTCTAAGTGTTATTTGAAATTTGTGGTACAGTGAAACATCGTACTTCAGTGTGTTCAGTCCGTTGCAATACGTTTAGTTTGATAAAGCTGAATTTGTTTCATATTTGTCTTTATAGATAAAAGTAAATCACATCTAAGTACCTGAAATTTGTAAAAACATATTTTTAACATATCTTTATCATCATATATTATGCTCTTATTCCAGAACAAACCTAAATCAAGTTTTCTAAATTTAAAAGTTTTCAAATCTAAATCAAAATTTGTATTGACCGACTTTGCCGTAATTATTCGTAAGAAAACTCTTAAAATTACTAAAGCTTATAATTATTTTACAATAATTATTCTCCGTAAAACAATTAAAATATACGAGAAAAATATAATAAAATATAGTTTATAAAATTTATATAGAATATTTTAATTAAAATATAATTTATTTATTAACACAACTTGTTGAATTATTACAACATAATTAAAATTATTTACAACCCACATTTTAATAAAGACGATTAAATTTAATTTTTCGACTGTGCGCATGCATTTTCGAATATACAGTAGCTCACATACATCTATTGAAGGTCATATAATGTTATTAATAAAATCGAAGATATAAATGTATGCATATAAAAGAACTTAAAACATTCAATTCACATCTTTTACAATAAGATATTCAATTAATTTCAAATTAATCATTTTCCTGTTTTGAATTTGACTTATGTTTGTAATTACAAGTAAGTAATGATAAAACAATTAATGAAAGCAATTCTTCTTCAACTAGGAACTATTTCACAAAATAATCATTACATTAAACAATAATTTGGATTTTTGGACATACTATAAAAAATCTACATAACTAATAAATGTGCAGTGTTATACTTAACTTATAAACAAACTTTAAAAATAAAACAAATGAATAAAAAACGATTGTTAATCCTTCTATAATCACAAGAGTTCACTCTCATATACAAGAAATGCATATAAAGTGAAACAATAAACAAAGTTTTACACATGAGAGTGACACATGGCGTTATCGTTTTATCAAATTGTTGAAATTTTTTATATCGCTGTTGCTGTAGTATTTAGGAAATCTTTATTGTTGAAGGACATCGGTGATAAGTGTCCCTTCGTGCTCTATTTTTACACATAAATAGAACACGATGGGTCAACAATCATCGAATAGTCCACCAATTAGTGATGAAAGCAGGATATTGCTTCCTGTGAGAGCTTTTAGGGTTAATTTGCTGCCTTTGCGTTTCATATAGGAGAAAACCTATAAAATTCCTACAAAGCAGCATTACTGGCGATGCGAAACATTTTCCCACGCTATCACAACTGCCATCTAGTCTTCTTATTTCTTAGAGTAGTAACTTAGGTGGATGTTTCCAGCAGATTGGAATCTGAACCACCCAACATGATAGCTGCGTACTTTACCAGTCGTTCAGACGTAGGGCACTGTTGACGTTATCAGATATTTTCGATCTAGCCAACTCATGAAATGAAGATTTTTACAAATAAAAAACAGTCTTAAGTTCCTTTATTATAAGACGTTAAGGTGACAAAAATCTAGTGACGTTAGTTGAAAACGTTCACTTTTTTTTATATTAGTCTATCTCTTTCCGAAATTGCGTAACCAGCTTATTTGTTAAACCATGCGATTACAATTTGTAATTGTACAAAAGTAACTCTGAATAGATGTCTTTTAGAATAAATAAGTTCACTCTTATTTACGTGAGACGATATTTACAATCTTACTTACTATTGGTAACTAATAGAAGAAAGGATAAAAACAGAAAAGTCTTTCACAACAATGTTTGAGCCTTTATTGTTATAAAAATTGATGAAAATCATAACAAAACTTCAATAAATGTAAATATTCCATTTCAAAAATACATAAATGAGTAACTGTATATGATTTTCTTTTCAAAGTATCATACTTTTCAAGTGTGTCAGTTATGCATTATAGATGATAAGTAACCAGGCATTATAAGTAATCACTTCGTCTTTATAAATAATACGCTGCATAAAAGAAAATATATTAAAATTATTCGTTTCACAAATATTAATTGGATTATTAATTGAATTTAACATGAGTATAATCTTTTAATTTTTATATTTTATAACAGTTAAAAAGCTATAATAGTTATGGATATACATCATCTTAGGTGTCAAACAGTGACATATGTCTCGAAATTGCTGGACAAATTCTCATTTAAAAATAATATGTAATTTTAAGTGACGCTTTTCTAACACAACAAATTTAATAATAGCAAACCTTCTGAGAATGTATTTAATCATGAGGTCAGAATGAAGTTACAAGTCACGTACGTGACTAGTTACTGATTAAGGCTTACTGCCTTTCAACTGGAAATCGAAAGTAATTTTTCAGAAAGCATTCATCCACTTTCTCTCTAATTTCCATACTTCAGCAATTTTTCGGCAGCTCCCATTTTTTTTTTTAATCCACAAATTTTTCTTACACGACCAACTAATTTCTAAAAGTACTTCCTCATGTCAGGCGGAAACACGTCTCAATTAAGGAACAAACCTGGAAGTGGATAGTGTCTGCGATGCTCAGTTATTAAGGCACCCTCTATAAGTCCCCTCTATCTACGGCGTGCCTTCTTTTTTTTACGTTTCAATTCTTATTTTTTGTATTTCAACTCTTATTTTTATATTTCAACTCCTATCTGACATTCAGGATAGAGTGTGCGTTCTAAAGAACTCTTTTCTGGCCATCAACCGAACGGATAGCGTAAAAAGTACTTTAGAATATTTTGTTCTTCAAATACTGCCATCGATGTTTGCATGTGTGGATGTTTCGTTTGAAAAAAAATCCTTCTTAAATGATAACAATGGGTTGCATAGAGCTGGATTTGTTCTATTGAAAACTCTTGAATAATTTAAAAGGGGTACTTTTTGAAATAATGAAATTTAATTAATTATTCTATGGGTAATTATTTATTTCATCACAGCAAAAATTAGCTTTTGGACGTCCTGGTAGCATTAATTTTATCAAACCAAGTGTGTTTAGTTATAAACTCATCAAGTCCAGGTTGAAAGTATCTTGTATATGTTGAGAATGGGTACATTAAATGATTAGGCATAGTATTATGTAAACAACATAAAAATATGTAAAATGAAAATCATACAGAAATATGATCAAGGTAGGCCATGGTATACAGATATTATGACAGCGTTCAGTCTATGGAAAAATAAATAAAAGAATGAATATAGAGAATTCAATTTATCGATGATTTCTTTTATAAAGTCCATTAAATTGATTATTTTCTGTCTGGCGTTTCAGTTGTAAATTATATGTCTGTGTTCTTGAATGTAAATTTGTTTAGAGAGTCTTTCCTTATGTCATGATTCTGTTGGAGGGCAAGTAAACTATGTATTATATATGGAAATTCTCCAGTTTGTTCACATGAGCAGAACTTTTAAAAGATTATATGTTGGAGATAGATAATATCAGTTTAAACAATTCTATAAAGAAAAAAAAAAAAAAATCTATGGTTTTTGTAGGCTTTAGGTATGATTATGAAACATTTTCCCCTTTATTACCATACTAGATGAGACTTTTTTGAAGAAAGAAAAATTCCACCCTTGATTTATTAATTTAAAGTTATAATTTAATATTTCGTTACTATTTCAAAACAGTAAGAATTATGGATTTTTAATGTCTTTTATCATATCAGGTAGGACTATGGATGATGAAAGAAAAAAAAAAAAATATGTTTGAGGTTTTGACCTATTGAATGGAATAATTTAATACTTCATCTTCATGAAACCATATTATCTTATATATTTTTCTTATATCTTATTATATATTATCATTATTATTACTATTATTTTTCTTTATATTTTTTCTTATATATTTATCTTATATGTTATCTTTTATATTTTTTATATATTCACATCTTATAAAGTCATAAAAGTTACCTAATTTGAATAAACACTCCATGTTTTTACATTTTTTTCCAGTCAGATGTAATCAGACATTAATTTTTTTCGGTCAATAATGCATTACCATATTGAAAAATCACCGAATATTAATATCATTTTGAAATTAAATGATTTGTCTTATCCATCATATTGCTACTATTAAAAGACGAAATATTTTTAGCTGACATCTAGTTATATTAACTAATTTTCATTATGTCATGTTTCTAAAATGATGAGAGTAAGCAATTATCAACATTGTATTATTACATATTCCTTACTTTAAACATTATTAAATATTAAATTTAAAAAAATGCGTCAATTTTTTTTACAACAAATAAATTATGATGAATTCAACGGGATCAAAGTATTTTAAATTAAGATAAGACACATTCATTGCTTACTTTTGCATATAATCAATTCATTTGGTGATTGATTTCTCACAGAATAAATTTAAATTAATCGATTAAAAATCATTTCGATATAGACATCTATATTTACAAAAATAAAAATGTTTCAAGCAGTATAAAAAATTATCTCAGCTATGACAATATTTATGCAGAAGACAATATTGATACGGAAGACAGCATTTACACTGAGAAAATATTTATGCTGACTTCTTATACCGAAAAATATTTAGAAAAGAGTAATTGATTTAATAATAAGATTATAAAATATAATAAGATTTCGTTGAAATAATATCGTAATTTTTTTTTTCTCTGATTGAAAATGCCAACCAACCAAACCTTAACCAAATTAATGCTGGTGATTATACCATAGATTTTAGGCTGGATAGTTCCTCTTTTCGGTTTAAAGGGAAAGAAGTTGATGCGATCACTGGGATATTCTTTCATTCAAATATATGGTGCGTTGTAGCATCAATATTTTAGTGAACTTGGATAACGCTGAATTTGCTATATATCAGTCATTTTAGTGTCAAATGATATCAGATCAAAATGCTGAACATTCAAACACAAATGGAAATGCAATAAGGTCTTAAATATTTTAGATGCATTGACACTAAAATGCACTGAAAAGAACATTCAATTTCTTTTTGATGAAGTATTCGAAATATTTTTAATATTATATTACTCTTATTATTCAGTTTTTATAGTTTTATAAAGGTTTGAAGAGTTAAATTTATGTTTTTTCTAATCTAAATATAACAAAGATATTTAACGTAGCAAGTTCTATTAAAATATTATGAAAAACAACTGCTGAAAAACAAATGTAATGTATAATA
The DNA here is from genome assembly GCA_021605095.1 of Caerostris extrusa. NCBI lineage: Eukaryota > Metazoa > Arthropoda > Arachnida > Araneae > Araneidae > Caerostris > Caerostris extrusa. Next base: position 53,615 of record BPLR01002505.1, read on the forward strand.
TTTTTATATTAATCATGTAAAATGTAAGAGTTAAATAACTTATTATTCATGAGTTATGTATAATATATAATGTAAATTATCTATATGCTCATAAAACTTTTCAGAAAGATTATATTTGCACTGGATATTTTTGTCAATTTTTACGAGCAAAAAAAAAAAAAAAAAAAAAACTTTTACTTCTAAATTTTACAAAGCATTTTTTAAAAAAATTATGTTATTATAAATGAAACATTTTGCATTTATGAAGTATGTAAGGATATTATGTGTTAATATACTCAAGAACCTAAAAAGTATTTCATTAAAAATGACGTAATTTTCATATAGTTTGCAAATTAATATTCTTATATTATTTAACAAATATATTGGAAAAAATTTACTTATGTATTATAAATAATTTATGAGTCCTATTATATATATTTATAAAAGAAATCATCATGAACAAAAGCAATTAAGGAAATTGTGATAGTACTTTTTGATTATCACAATATTATTTTTAAACATTTTTAACTATAATAATTTATATTCTAACTTTAAATTTATATTTATTATGAAATATTTTTTTTTTTAAAATCTCCACTTTGCACACTTTGATTAACCCTTACAAAATATAGATAAAAAAATTTTGCATATCACAATCAATTTTAATTATATAATACTTTGCTATAGTAATTTTTACTACGTTTTAAAATCAGAATGGTGTGAAACTTTTTATTACTTAGTTCCATTATATTTTCTTAAAATTAGAAGATTTAATTCCTCAAATATTGTTAAAGTTTATTTTAAAAAAAAACTACCACAAACCTTTCTTTATAATTTAATATGTAAATATCTTTATTTTTCTGAAAAATTAAACTAATAAAACATTTATAAATTTTAACTGAATTATTTCTGGGATCAATATTTAATTTAAATATTTGATGTTTAAATTTTATATCGAATGGTTGCCTCTTTACATAAGAATTATTTAAAATAAGATTTCGATGTTCTTTTGTGTTTGATTATTTTTTTATTCATTCTATATCGCTAATAGTTAATAAAGTCTGAAATTTTTAAAAGTATAATAAATGTACACACATCTGGTCATTCAGTGTTTATGGAAAATGAAATGAAATTATTTATTCTATTACGTGAATTATATTTTCCAAATTTTCTCTCATAAAAGTATTTAATTTATGCAGTATTTTTTTTTCGTCATAGCAACTTGGAGGAATTTTGAGTTTGTTTTTTTTTTTTTATTTATTTATTTATTTTTTTGTATATTGAGTTATGTAACTTAGTAATGTTTTAAAATAGAATAAAATATTATTCATAATGAAATACATTGCTTTATTTTAATGCTGAAGAATTTGCTATAAATAATTCTCTGGAAAATTTCTTAGTGAAAATAATTTTAACTGACATAACATGCCCTTAAAGATAACTGTTGTTAAAAAGCATTTTATTGTTTCTTGATTACCGTGTTAATTAAAAAATAACAAAATCAAAATATTATAATGATATACAACTACGAAAATATTAAATATTAATAACAAACTCAGTTAGTTTGTTACATCCCTATTTAAGAAAAAAAAATAAATGTATAAATTATGCTCATTACTATTATATTTTACTTTTCATTATTTTACTCCAAAACATGATATTTTAATAACGATACCGTTTTATGAAGTGTGCTGTATTAATTTAAAGGCTATAATATCACTGAGCATGTACAAGCCTGGTAGTTGTATATCAGTTGGTATTCATCATCGATGCAGATAATCCATTAAGATTCCGTTTAACGACCGTCCTCATTATCCAGGTGAACATATTTCGTGGTAATATATCACCAAGTGAGGAAACTAATGACTTTGATAACTTTCTGGGTTACATTTTTAAGATAGTAGCAAACAGTGCTTCCATTCCACAAACAATGTATGATATTTAAGTTTATGATTTTACGATGCCATCCAAATATTTACATTCAAGAAATATTTTATAGATAAATTCAAAAAGATAAACATACTTAAAAATATATAAACATAATAATAAAATAATAATAATAATTATAATTAGTGTTAGTGTTAAACTGTTATTGACATAAATACTTTTGATTGTATAAAATATAATTAAACAATAAAGTTCTTTAATTAAGAATGTCATTTAATAAACTATTACTTATTGACGTACTCTGTTGACGGATTGACCAATAGTAGTGCTTTCAAATAGCATATAGGAAAATTCTACAGTTATTGCTTTCAGAAACGATGACTCGATATATAGATCGAAACAGAATATATATATATAGCAGCATATCGAACACAAATCAAGTCCTTGATGAGAAATTTTTCTCATGCAATGATAATTTCTCTATGTTCTCAAATTAATTATTAAAAAAACAGGCAAAAAGAATATATGAGATTTTAATGATGTAATATTTTATATACAGTAATAGCTTCAGGTACAAAGAAGATTGGTAATTATTAAATTCAATTTGAAAACTTTAATTCACATAAAAAAATTAGAAATTCATGCAGTTCTGAAAGAAATGATACACTTATTTAGGAAACTGACCAGTATAAAATATTTTCAATATAAGACTAGTTTGTATATGGTCTAGAATTGTCCCTAGATTTCTTGCCAAATGTTAGAATCATATAGAAAAATGGCAACATATATGTAAGCCTTCCAACTTTGATATTTTTATATAAATCTAAGGAAAAAAGGGTCTCATCTTTAGATCTTATTTCATAATATTAGAACAAACTCACAAATAATATGTATTGAGCTTTGGTGTAAAAAGGATCTAAATGGAGACCTGATTACAAAGCTTACCAATATTCTGCGATTGTAATGCCACAAGAGGGAAGGATTTAGCATCAAGTGGATTGCAAGGTGAAGACATAACCGTTTTACTGATTGCATTATCCTATAATGCGGCAGATATCCTAAGGTTCTCAGAATGTAATATGTTCCGTTCCTGATCCATTGCTGCCATCATAGTGCAAATATCGCTTTACTCCGATAAAGATGTTTTGTAATGATTGATGGCAATATAACAGTTATAACCATCAAACATCTGTACCAAAATTCTCTTAAATGGACAATTTACAAGAAATTTATTTGCTGCATTTGTATTTTCCTGATCTTCCACCATACTTGTCCTTTTAATCTTCTTTATGAACCTGTATCGTCTAAAAATCTAATCCATTCATACAGTCAAATAAAAAAAGCACAATATAGTTTTACTGAAAAAAAAACCAAGAAAATACTAAATGAAAGAATGTAGAATATTTTAAAAATATAACTAATAAGTATAAACACTTTGAAGGATTTTATCTAGCACATACAACTATTGTGCATCAAGATGTATTGTATTTGAAATCGCAGTGGATTTTATTTATTTATTTTTCTTAAAAAGATAGTGCTTTTTGATTATCTATTAGATCACAACGGAAACATAGTTTTTGATTTACAATGTATTTGATGTTAACATTAATTTTCTATTAAATTTGTTTTTTTATTAAATTCTTGCCTTTCATTCTCAACTATTCTTTCAATTATGTTTTAAAATTAAATTCACTAACTTATTTAGGATAATTTTCACAAACTTCTATTTGTATAAAAAACAAACACTTGTCGAATAGAATACGTTGTTTCATTCATCTATGATCAATCATAATGTTCTCTGTCGAATTTGATATGACTTTTCTCTAATTCAACAAATGTATGGTATTTCAAGAATAATCTTATTTATGTTTTCACATTTTCGTGTACGTCAGTTGAAAGTTGAGATTGAACTAGCCTTGCTTAAAAATTCAAGTACTTTTAAATGATCCCTTCTCAATCATTTACATGTTGCACGAGTTTCCTTGTCTTTGTCATAGTTAAGTTATTCATTTATGTAACTATTCAAACAACATTTGCATAGACACCGAGTGATGTAACATTCGATCAATTTCCATTAGATGCATAGTTTTGGGCAGAAGATCGTGTGTTAATATACCATGTTTCCTTAAGTGTTTTAAATTTTAATGTATTTAATTGTTTAATATGTAAATCAATTTGAAGCTCAAAAATATTTATGGATCACTGAACAAAATAATAAGATTCATTTACCAAATCTGGTATAATGTTTCCATCCCATATTAAAGTAGCAGATTATTGTATACAAAGCATTGTAAACGCATTATGACATTTAATATGATTCTAGGCAATATATCATTGCATCAACGGAAATGAAAGTTTCATTCTCCTGCTTGTTACATTATATATAATAGTCACTCAGAGAATAAGTAGGACAACCATACAAACATAAAAAAATATTTACTGCTGTGTTTATTCATGTCCTTTCAATATATTTTTAAATGAGTTATGCATAAATAATTAAAGTTGTAAATTTTGTACATCAAATTTATGTGTTGATAAAGAAAGATGAGGTTCTAGAAGTAATGTCTATGGACGCATGGACAATTTAATGACCTTATGTTGTCATATGGGATTAATTACAGTTCATCTAGCAGCAAATCTAGGAAATTTTATTCTCAAAAACTATAATACATCGAAAATCAAAAAATAATTAGTTGCAAACATGCGCAGATTTATCGATTTAATGCATAATTATCTTATGTATACATACCTACAGCTTAGTCAGAGATCCTGAAATCCTAGCATAGTTACGGTCACGATCATACTAACGTAAATAAACGAGTTTGATATAAGAAGGGTGCAAAGATATTAATAAACTTAACATGTATTTTTTGCAGAAGAAGAAGATAATAATTTAACGTAAATAAAATATTATATGTTTGTATTTGCAATCATATGAATTCAAAGTGTCCACTGATTGCAGCAATATGTTTCTGAACTCGGGACATAGAGTTATGTTGAACGTCTTCTAGCATTTTAAGTGTTATGAATTTTCCTGTGGGCACCATCTATTTTCCCAGATTGTTGACATTACGCGACTGCTAGTTATATGTTTGGACTTTTAGGTGATCCCCAAGATGAAAGCCAGCTGTGATCAGGTGACTTCGAAAGTCATTGCACATTACCTCTATAACCGATGATCTTGTACGGAAAATTTTCAAACAAAGCGTTTATATTCGACACCATTACGTAAAAGTGTATCTTGATGCAGGAAATACACAGAACAAAAATGGAATAAAGGCAAAATATTAAGAAATTCTGCAATTACAATACCTCTTTAATATTATATATTGTTATTTTCTATTTGTAAAACATTGGTCCTATGTGGAGATTGTTCCAAATTCAGTTCTAAGTAATCCGAGAGAGCGGAATCTTATGATTAAAGGTTTAGTTTTAAACTTTTAGCTGTGCAGCGACCCTAATGGTATTGTTATAATGACGATGTTGTACAGTGTGATTTTAATTTCCTAGACTATAATTTAGTTTTCTTTTGTAAATAATCTAAACTATTGATTTACCTAATTTACTTAAACTATTGAAGCTTATACTAAAAATAGTATAAAGCTTCAATAGTGACTTTTAAAAATGGAAAACTTTTTGAATTTACTTTTAAAGTTGCAATTTATAATTTTAGTATCTCTTATAATTGGCTGCTAGATACGCTACAATTACTGTAACATAAATATTTTTGCTACATGTGGGCGCTACTTCTACAACATTTGCTTTTTGCAATAAATACAATTTTCTCTTTAATGTTATTGATATACTATATCATTAGAGATAATTTAAGAATGTTTAAAAATGCCTATCAAAAATGATCATATATATTTATAATGTTATCTATTCTTTAGAATACAATTGTATTTTGATTCATTCTTACGTTTAATATTTCAACAATTTATTAAAACAATCCATTTATCATATCTTTCACATTTAATTTGCTATACTATAATTTGGTTTTGTATATAAAGAATAATGTTACATTAAACTATTAACGTTCTAAACATTCTGAAAATAATCTTTTTTAGTTTAAAAATAAAGTAATTCTTTCAGTTTATCCCATGGGACTTTTATTTTCGAGATGAGTACTATTACCTGTTTGTATAGATTTGACATTCACATATGTGGACATATTTTTAAAAGTAAAGTACATAAGGACATATTAATTAAAAATACATTTTTTATTAGCTTTTAGATAAATGTTATTTACTCGGTAAATAAAAAGCTAATTTATGAATTGTAAATAATATAACAAATAATCTTTTGGTTTTTAATACCATTTACGATTCAAGCATAAATGAAAAACTAAAAAAAATAGAAACTGCAGTAGCAAATTTTCGATTTTAATTATCAAAATAAATTATTTAACTGTAAATAATACAATCTTCTTCAACAAAAACAGAATTAATTTTTTTAAATCAACCACGATATTAACTATTCATTGATAACAAAACTGTAACTAATCTTTATGACGCGTATGAATAGCAACAAAAATCAACACGGCTTGTTATTTTGAGAATAAACAACTTCAGATTTATCGAAAACAAATATTCCCCTAAGAAATATTGCAGAAGAAAAATATTTATTTTTAGTTTAATACAGATAACATGTCTCACATTTCATAGCTGACGTTTATTGTCATTGGTAAAGAAGATTATTTTGCCGTGCAATAATTGACAATAGATTTTTTTTGTTGTTGTACAACTTATCGTGCTCGATTCTCTTATACTTGATACATCGCTGCCTGCCATTATCAGATGCAAAAATGTTGCGTTTGATCTCGAGTTTATAAAAATAATGTCCTCTTGATGCAAAACATTGTTGCTGACATTAATTTAGTTGCTTTTGTGCAGACAACATTGTTTGAAGAGGGGGAGGAACCTCGAAAAGGATCGGTTTGCATTAATTGCTTGCTTGACTTGCTGTTTATTTAATTCAATGGTGCGCATAGAAATTCTTAACTGTTTTAATGTTATTAAATACTTAACTATTTTAATGTTATTAAATTCTTAACTATTTTAATGTTATTAAATTCTTAACCATTATGTTTTTCTTAACAAATTTATGTAAGTATAATTATAATTAGGAAATAGGTAATCAATATTTTAAAAAAAACTTTATTTGCATTGTAAAATTTGTGTTATGTTCGTCAAACAAAATGTTTTAAAAATCATTGCATTTCATTATAAAAAGTGTTTTCTTTAAATTTGATAGACTAACTTGATTGTGCTAAAACTGATGAATTCATAATATTTTTGTGTTTGTATTACATATAAATTTATGATATTTTTAGGCATTTTGAAATATGCATTTATTACTTTTTGCTCCATATCGATGGCCTTATGTTCTTACAAATTTATGCTACATATCCTACCAAAGGGTATTGAAGAGAAAACAATGATTTGCAAGAATATTTTAAGAGTTGATGCCTGCATGTGAGTATCGTATAGCAGAATTTCCATTTATCTATTGACGCGAGACGCTTTTAGATATAAAGTATATATACCAAATCATTGAAAGCATTGACTGTAAGTAACTGTATCCTGCTTAACTGCGGGTGGAGATTTAACTTCATATAATTTAACATAGATAAAAAAACCGAAAAAAAAAAAGAAAATATCTCTTATTTTTAAAATTAAAATTTTGCATCATAATATTCAGTATAATATATATTGTATTTATATTCAATATTTGTCTGAAGAGGGGTGGGGGAAATCTCGAAGGATAGATGCACGATACAACATTAAATGGTTTGCTTGACTTGCTGTGTATTTAATTTAATGATGTGCACAGAAATTCATAACTGTTTTGAAACTTGTAAGCATAATTATAATTAAGAAAAAGTTTATCATTATTTTTATGGAACAATTTTATTTGCATTTTAAAAATATTTGTTATGTTCGTCAAACAAAATTTATTAAAAATTGTTGCATTTGATTATAAAAATTTTTCTTTAAATTTTTGAAGCTTACTTTTATTGTGCTAAAAATGGTCATCATATTTTGTGTTAATATAACACATAAATCTATGAATTTTTCATGTATTTTGATATTTATATATATATTGTTTTTTTCGTGGTATATCAATGGAGCTTATGTCTTACATATGTATGTCCCATATCCTACAAATGGGTGTTGAAGGGAAAACAAGGGAGAAGAATTGACAAGAGTATTTTAAGAATTGATGTCTGCATTTGCCTGACATATGCCAGACCTTCCATTTGGCTATTAACGTTAGATGCTTTGACATACAAAAAGTCTATATGCCGAGTTTTCGGAAAGCATACTTTGTAAATAATTGTATTCAGTAATTGTATCCTTACATTGACTGTAAGTAACTGCATTCTGTAATTGTATCCTTACATTGATTGTAAGTAACTGTATTCTGTAATTGGATCCTTACATTGATTGTAAGTAACTGTATTCTGTAATTGATCCTTACATTGATTGTAAGTAACTGTATTCTGTAATTGTATCCTTACATTGATTTTAAGTAATTGCTCATAACTGAAAACTTAAACGAAGGTGGAAATTTAATTTTACATCAAAACTATATACTGTGTCATAGATAAAAAATAAAAATAGTGCATCATAATATTTAGAATAATTTATTTTCATCGTGTAAATGATTACTGTTACAAATAAACTGAATAAATTTATACAGATGTTTTAACTGTGAAAAGTATTTGCTCCCGTACCACATTAGCTAAATGGAAAATGTCGTGCAAACTAAACATTTTTTTTTTTTTTAAACTTTATAGACTGTGATTTTTTTCAGCTTATTTTATTCTAGCAATAATGAATAGCCAAGTTTTTTATATTCAAATCGATTCACTATATCATGCTAAAAAAATGGTTTTGAGATTAAATTTAAATGGAACATTCGTAGTTTTATTTTTAAAATAGTTAAATTTTAAATTCCATGCCCTGTCTAAGAAAATAGTCTCCTTTTCAAGGTGTATTTACAAACTTAATTTTTTACCAAATACCCCTTTAATCTCTTAGTAAAAATATTTTCAATTAACTTGTGAGTTAATGATAAATTCATTGATTTGAATAAAATTATCTTTCAGGGTTTCAGATCGTATTAGGAATTATGCACCAATAATTATTTTCAATTTAAAATAATTTGCAGTAATTAAACATGTTCTCATTATATAGTGCTTTTTGAATTTTTAATTCATCTAAAGTGATCTAAATTGAAAATTTTTAATTTTGAAAAACATTGTCTTGAACTGTTACCCTCATCTATTCTTTCACTGAATTATTAATCTAATCCTGAAAAAGATTAAAATGAAAGAAAATCATCAGTTTCAATAATTTTTTTTTTCTAAATGAAAAGAAAAAAAATATTTTATTTTTTTTAAAATAAGGATCACATATATAACCAATTGTATAGAGTATATTTGAATTTAACAAGAAGTAACAGAACTTCCAGTATAATAACTCTGGTTCTTTTAAAAAAAAAATGTACGAATATTTACATAAAAAGAAAACAACTTTATGAATTTATTTTAAAAAGTTAATGAAAAAGAAAATTTGCATCATTATCTTTAATACTTAAACCGTGATGAAGTGTTACCGTTGGAGAGTTAAAAATTAAATCCTCTAATGGCTACCCTTTCAATCACAACTTTCAGAAACGAGGTATTTCTAAGGCGAGTTTTGTAAAGAACTTCAATGTTGATATTCAGGCTGTCTTGTGAGTGGTCTGTTACGGTTTTTCTTGTACAATACGTAAACATAAAGAGCAATAAGGCAGATTATTGCTCTCAAAGTCCTCCAGGAAAGCAATGTACTTATCAAACGTAATCGGTGGGCTGATGGAGGAATACATAAGTTAAATACAAGGTCAAGGTCCACTAATGTTAAGCAACATCAAGACATTCCTTTAACAGAAGTATACTTAAGATTATCGCAAATTATTGTAGCTCACAATCATGCATATGGAGTGGGATTTAATATTCCAGCTAATCGAAGTAAGAGCTACTTAAAATATGTAATGAAACGTAATCTGTAGCATACATTATCCATTGGACATTCACATTATGTAGATTGTGAGCAACTCTGTAATATATTCTGACAAGTGCAATGATTATGTTACCTTACAACACAGTCATAATATTTTTTAAAAATATGTTGGAAGTGAATTTATGACATTTCTATTTTCATTTTATCCATCCAAATTGAATTTCACATATATAAAAACAATATGTTCTTTTTCAATGTTTTTCGATTGGATAATCAATTTTCATAACTTGTTTATTTTTCTCAGTTTATTCATTTTTAATATAGCAATATCAAATATGGAATTCATTCTTTCGATATATTTTACTTTATTCAGGAAATAACACAGAGTTATAAATTGTTTTCCAACAATTTTATGGAATATTTTAGATTCTATAAATATGGCAATACAAATATAAGATTTTTTTTTTTTTATAAAAAGATTGATTTCTTACTCTAAGGTTAGTCAAATGAATTTTTAAATATTATAGAAAATTTTGTAGTTTTATGTTATTTTTCTGAAAATAGCAATATTATTGCTTGTAATGCAATGAATGTGGAAAGTATTTCTACAATCAAGCTGAAGTTGAAATTCTACCACCAAGTCAAATCAATATGAAGTTTAATCAAAATTTTGAAGTTGTTTCTACAGTCATCAGCATGTATTAGGTAAGTGTAGAAATAAAGGTCTTCACAGATCATGTAAACATACCCAACCACTGAAAAAATGACCCAAAAACCACCAATTCAGCAATCTATTATAAAACTATCGACAATTAAAAAATGTATACATCTTGTAATTTATTGTAAAAGGAAAGCACGATTATAATAGCAAATCTATTAGTAAAGCAAAAATAAGGAAATAAAACAGTTCAAATGTGTAACATCTGTAAAAGACACACCTCATCCTGCTTAGAATCATAGACTTCGTTTTAATAGCTAAAATTGAAATGCTAAAATTGAAAAATCCCCGAGTAATAAAGGATGAAAGAGTTACAAATATAGATTTTGATTTTATGAAAAGTTACGTATAGCGATGCATGATTTGTTATACAACTCTCCAAAATAGTTTTTTTCAGTACAATTCAGTCAATTTGCAGGTGCTGCAGTGCTTGTTTTGAGCTCGACGGAGAATTTGTAGAAAAATGATTTCACGAATGATGCTCATTTGCATAAATAATTATTGATAGAAACATATTTACTAGTTTCATTTGATAGAACCTAGTATTCCAGGCATTAATTTTAAATAAATTAATTGTACAGTATTTTAATAATTATCAAAATGTTTATCGAAATCATCACAAGATAAAACATTGAGAATATATTTTTTAATATTAAAAATATGTTTACATAAAATTATTAACTGTTTAAAATTTTAGCGTATACTCATTTGAAATAATTATTTTTAGAGTTTATGTTAGCGAATTTCATTTGCACAGTAAATTATTTCTAGAAAAATATTTACTAATTTCCATTTGATAGAACCTATTATTCGGGGCATTAATTATAAATAAATTAATTTTATAGTATTTAAATAATAACCACAATGTTTATCGAAATCATCATAAGACGCAACTTTGAGAATATATATTTTAATATAAAAATATGTTTACTTAAAATTATTAACTGTTTAAAATTTTAGCGTATACTCATTTGAAATAATTATTTTTAGTGTTTAGGAGATGCAGTTTTGACAATACATTTTTTAATATCTATAAAATTCTGGTATTTACAGAACATTATTACAAACATGAGAATTTGATTAACATCGATTGTTTAAAATTTTAAGGCATACTCATTTGAAATCATTATTTTGCAGTTAACATATTATAAACCAGGCTCATAGGCTGGCTCCAAGCAATATACCTAAATAATGTTTATTCAAGATATTTGATTCAGTCTTTGATATATTCAGTAATAATTAAGATTATTTCATTTGTTTTATTGCCACTCACAAAATATAATTAATTACTTAAAAATTCATTACATAATTAAAACTCATACGTTGAAAAGTATTCTTATGTATTTAAATTGTATTTAAGTAAATATTTCTCCAATTTGATACAAATATAATATGTGTTATCAATACAAATATAAATATTAAATACACAATGCATATAGAACTAAGATCCAGTGGTGATGTAATATGTATTAAAATGAGAATTAACTTATCAAAAATTAACGAACGAAATTTTAGTTTTATTCATAATCCAACAGAACATTCTAAACTCAATTTGTCGACCAATGGGAGCATCTCCACACTTGAGAATCCAACTTGTGTTTCGTAATTACCTTCCCAAAACGTGCAAAAACTTCCTATCTTTTAGTCTAATGGGATAAGAACATCATTTCAGCATTGAATTAGGTATTTATGCTCCCTCCTATTGCAATTTCAAAGCTGTAATCCATTTTGCTAAACTGCTTACAGCCACGGAGTTTTAAATATTCATGCATGTGAAAATAATACGCTAACGAGGTTTGTGAATGCTCGTTTCTAGAGCTCTAACAAATGCAATTATGGGCCGCATTTATTAGCAAGATTATCTTAAGTAACAGCGCTCATGTCTTTTTTGGAGTGAAATGATTTTCATGTAGTAAATGGCAGTGATGTGTAAAATGCAATCGTTTTTTAAACACTGATTTATTATGAGGGGATATTTAATGCAGTTTATAAAATCTTGTTTCAGTGGAAAATCAGAGTCATTCAAAAATTTAATGCATGCAGTTTTACAGCAAATTATTCCAATTTACGCATCACAAATTTAAGATTAATATTCAACTGTTAGACTTTTAGTTTCTTGCATTAAATTTCGTAGCCAGAGTGAGTGAGTGGCAGTTCTCAAACTAGAGTATACAAAATTGAATCCCAACAAGTACAATCAAATCGGAAACTTCAGTGACTAGTTATCTGGCCTTTGAAACCACGGGCTTCAGGTTTGAATCCGGGTGATGACATGAATGTTAATTTGTGGTTGAAATCCACGATAAACTACTACTACTACACCACACCACACCCCATTACTGTGCCTAGAGTTGAGTTACCCCATTTCAGTTGGGAAGATGTGGTTCAGAAGAAGTCTGATTGGACTCTGTGACACTCTAAAGTCATTTGAGACCGGGACTTACATCTTAAAGGGAATTTCGAACCACTACAAACATCCATGGCAGCAAAGTGATTCTAACCCGAAACCTGTGTTACCGATAGGCAGAGAGGTGACCAACCGGCAATCGGGCCCTATCAACGTTAAAATGTATGTCCTTATCTAATTAGCTTAAATTGTGCACAAAATGGTAGTAGAAAGATAAACCAATCCAATTCTTAATTGCAGCCTGATGGCCAGTTGGCTAACGCTCTGACCTTTGGTTCAACACAGGCTGGCTTCAGTTTCGAATGCTGGGGTGATATGGATGTTTGTTGGTGGTTCGAATCCACGTTAAACTGTAGATACATGTCTAATTAGCCCAAAGTATGTACAGGATGATCGTAGAGAGACAAACTAAACCTAAACCTGATGATTATTTCTTGAGTTATTCATTCAAAATTGCTGTTGAATAATATAGTTGGTGTGTAATAGACACTTTGTTATTCCCTATGAGAAAAGTTGAATTTGCTAAACATTTGCCCTTCTAGTGATGAAAGTCTCAGATAATTGACGATAATAATGATGATGTCAATAAATGAATGGTAAAAGTTTACATTGCATTAGCAATGGTTAGATAAATATGAAAAATAATTTCATTCCAAAATATGTCTATAAAAATTAATGAAAACTTTATAAATATTACGTGTATATGCACTATAAGTACAGTATCACATGCATTATATGTTCTATATTTTGCGTTGTCTTTGGTAGTCATGATCGACATTAAACACTAGCTAACAAGTGTGATTTAAATTATTTTTGCAATATATATATATATATATATATATAAATATATTCTTTCATTTTTCTTCATTTACACTTTTTTTATGCTAAGAAATAACTTTAAGAATTTATTTTTAGAACGAATTGTAGAATTTTGCTCTAATGAACGCTTTAAAATATTGTGTTACTTTTAGAGAAAATATTATAATTCAGAAATTATATCTAATCCTTCTCATAAATCTATTCTACATTATTTATGCTTTTTCAGTTAAATTCGTTGTTTCGTTTAAAGTCTTCCACTTAAGTCTTCTGCATTACTTTATTTAATACTTACGATACTGAATTACTTATTTACAAACATCTTTATTTATATTATATAGACATTTTAACCAAATTTACTTAATCCTTTCACATATTTAAGAATGCTTTTAGATATTTATGTGTTCTTTCAATATTCATAATTTCATAATTAGTTTCATGCGATATTTTAATTACTTTATTTTAATTGATTTCAATACAATGCGAAAATATTAAACCTTGTATACTTTATGTATGAATAAATAAACTGATTAAATTATCTTTAAAATCAAACGACTCAATTCATAAGATAAATATGACATTATTATATTATACATAGATTTTCCTAAATCCTTAAATAAAATAAAAGTAAAAGAGTATCGCAGGAAACCCAGAATCTACAACAGTTAGTCTGAAATTGGATTTCATAAGTTCGTGTGATAAAAAGACCACTTATAATAAAGATTTACATATTTCCATCGGCAGGATATTTGATAATGTTTTGCACTTTAGTTATTATTTGACATGATATTTAATGATAGTATACTTTGTGAATTCAAAATTCAGTCAAATGTAATACCTAGCTCTGGCTCTCAGTGCTACAGGTATCGGGTTAGAATCCCGGCGATGCCATGCATATTTATAGCAGATCGGAATCCACTTTAAGCCGTTGATACCGCTCTTATATTACCATAGAGCGTCACAGAGCCCAATCAGACTTCTTCTCACCCACATCATTCAAAAAATGTAAAAGGGCAACTCAGCTCTAGGCACAGGGATGTGTTGTGGTATGGTGTAGTAGTAGTAGTGTAGATGTAATAGCTACGACATTCTCATCTATAGGGTTAATATATGTATATTTACCTCTATCCTTAAATATTGTAAAAATATAAAATTATTGCATTAATACAGTGCTACGGAGAATTTAAACAAGAGTCACCAGTTGGCAGTCAATCTTCAATAGCTTTGCAAATATTTGTGTGATACAGAATCCATCTGCAATTAGGAGTTACATGTTGCCATCTCTAAAAAAATATTCAAATACTTTTGTGTTTTATGGTATTGGGCAAAACGACGAAAACTGTTGCCACTGCTGTAGTTATTTATTTGTCAGTTTCGATTGATGTCAAAGGAAAGCAATATTTCTTGGCCAGGAGTTGTTTCTCGATTTTCAAGAAAGATTAGAAACTTAATTGATGACTTTCAATTTGAATTATTCATGATGAGAGATGAAACAATTTACAATGGGAGAATTAATGTCTCCGGATTGATGGATCATGTTGGAAGTGTGTTCCATCTATCACAATTACGAAGCTACCGATCAATAGAAGAAGAAAGCGGGAAGTCAGGTTGGTGGACGTGCGAGGCAAGATAAAGGGGTTGTCTGGAACTCCGTAATACGGGGATGATCGTTCTGGGTTATTAGTCATGTAAGCAATTATGCATACTGTTCGCAGACTAATGAGGAAGAGGCAGAAGAAAAGGGTTTCTTAGAATCATTAATATGGCAATGCAGTGTAGTAAATATGATGTGGTACTGAGAGCTGAAAAAACGATCACGTTTCAAATGAATTTTTCTCAGTCAGTATTTGTATCAAAATAATAAATATGCACAAAAATATTGTTATTTCTCCTTTTTTTTTTTTACTTAAGGGACCTTATGTTCGATAAGCTATATCATTTAGAAGTACTGTCGGATAGAAAGTATCGTTTTCTAGAATAATTTTTATGATTAACTGCATGGCATTTGTGTGTTTTTTGGGAAGAAAAACTTCCTGTCAATGCGAAATGTTTACCGTCATAATGTCTTGCTTCTTAACGAAATAGGACTTTATCTTAAGTGAGTTATTAGCGCTATTCTTCCATAGAATTCAAGGACATTCTGATTTAAATCTATCAGAATCATTGTATAAATCTTCTTGACGTCCGTCATGGCATAAACATGCTTTCAAAATCCTATCATTATCGATAATAAATTGTTATATGGGATTTCACCATTGAACTACACACAATTAAGTGACACCCATTGGTATTCATGCATAACAATTGAGCACCTCTTAATATTAAAGTACTTTTTTCCAGTTTGTATACTCCATGGTGTTGTTAGTGAGGTTTAAATTATCCTGGGTTCAACCCATTTTAGTAGTCCCAAACAGTAGTCTTTTTCAATTCCTTCTATTAGCTCACACTCTCCCTATATATATCTTGTTCAAATTTTCAATCGTTCATAAAATACATTTTATTCATCCACTCAAGTTCAAATACATTTTTTTTTTTTTAACTTGTAATGGATGATACTGATGTTAATACAGTTTTTTCAAATATTAATTCAGTAATTAAACTTAATTAATTAATTTTAGTTTTTTTGAGATTTAAGTTGAATATATCTGCCAATAGATGGCCAGATAAACTTAAAAAAAAAAAATTAATGAAAATTATTTATAAAGAACTTTTGCAATATAGTGAAAAAAAAAAAGTAGGAATTGATTTACATTTTTTTTTATTATTACTTGTTTGTTAGTTTGACATAATACTTTGTATTTCTCAAAATACCTTGTTATGTTTCATTTAAATATCCTTCTCCCATAGGACTATAATGAACTTTATCTTCCTTACTTTTGATCCTTTGATTCATGCAACCACTGGCTACAAAAATATATTCGATATTATGCAAGAGTAGTTGAGAGTTTTGAAAACATTTTATCCGGTTTCAAAAATTCATAAAAACTTTTATAACTAACAACATATTTAACCAGGTAGGTAAACTAAAACTAGTATTAAAGAATTCAAATCTGAAACCTCAACACTTACATCAAACATCCATAAATTTTTTGACTACCAGAATAGTTAATTCTTTCTCAAAACTGTTATCTTTAATTGTAATTGTTGTTCTAATGCATCCATTAAATATCAATAAAAAAATAATTTGAACAATAAATTAAAGAATTTTCCTTGCTGGGTTGAGGTTGTAACCTGTTTACACACTCCCTTCTTATTAAACATTTTTGGCCTCCAACATTTAAAAAAAACAGCACTTCTTGCCATTCGGAATACTTATCTTTAAATAAAACGTGAACTGTGTTCAACAAGGCATTTTTTCGGCGAAACAGTTGTGACGATTTGATTACTCGAATGGGGCATGCTGATAGGAATCGAAGTATCACAATTTTCAACATCCATCTGTTTCTTAAGAAAAGATGCATCCGAGATATCTTAATATCTTTGTTTCCTATTAGCAATATCTTCCCCCTCCCTCTCTATGATATTAAATCAATTTATTATGTGGCTTTGACAAAAAATAGTTTTTAGAGCAGCATTGTTTAATACTGCACTACTAGGATAAACACTTCAAACAAACTATTCATTTTAACAACGTCTACTATGCCGTGAATCGATATGTGCCTAAAGCGGACTTCATTTAATCTTACATAAAACGTATTTAACAATTTTTACTTCAGATAGGATTATATTCAGATAGATTTTTTTGAAAACCTAATCCCTCATTTAATCATTTACTGTAGACTGCAGCACATCTACCGAACAAATTAAATTCCAGCTTTATCTTATTCCAAGAAGACAAATAAATATCATTCATGTCTCAACTGCTGAGCTTAAAAATGTGATTCTCCTTGCTGGATTAATATGAGTCGTCAATTCAAGATCTAGTAAACTATATTTTTATCAGGAGGGTAATGCTGTTCGCGTCAGTGGCATTCCTTAAGTCACACGTGATCACGAGAGTAATAACCAGAGGGTATGGCTACTCGCTACAAAACGTTCCTAAGATGTATTTTGTACCTTAAACATATTTCAATTGAAGGCAGGTGGACTTCCCTATGCTAAATTATCTGAATTAAAGAAGATAATTTTGGAGAAGGATGTGGGTGTTCTAGCTGACGAGGAGGCTAATATCACGGAATAAAATATAAAATAATACAACATTATGAACTATAAAAGTAGGGCCATTGGAGAGCCATGGACTTTATAAAAAAAAAAAAGATAGCCAATGATATACTTGTTGCGATTGAGCAAAATTTGATATCTTACTTCAGAATTATAAAGGAAAAGAATGACAGAGATTATGCAGAAACAATGGCTATTTCTTTGTAGAAAAAAGTACAATTTAAAATCTATGGAATATATCATCATCATTGGCGCAACAGCACCAGGGGGGCTAAGTCTGTCTGTCCTACTGCCAGATTTCGAGACAGGATATATTTCCATTTTTTCATGGGATAGGGTTGTCAGCCCTATGTCCAACACTCTACATTCATATTAGAACTACATTCCTTCCGAACCAATACAAACATCCATGGCCCCTCCGGGACTCGAAACCGAAACCTATGCTATGGTAAATAGCGTCTCAGCCCTTGTCACTCGGCTATCAGCCCCATTTAATATTTAATCGATTATTATGTGGGATTTTAAAGCAAGCTCCTCCAAATGGGGATATCTATATTATAATCATGCGGAGAAATAGTGGATGACTATGCAGACTCCAATGGATTGACCATCCTATATAATGAAAAGGATCCTAAGATTTTCATTATCCAATCTTTGGCTAGAAACAATCAAAAGATGAATAGCAAATTAAAAATTATGTATCAATTTTTTTTTTTTTTTTACTTTGAGGCACGTTGTAACAGATTTTGATTTGAAAGAATTATTGATGAAAGAATTGATTTGCATATTGATGAAAGAATTGATTTGTATATTGATGAAATAATTGATTTGTATATTGATGAAAGAATTGATTTGTATATTGAACCAAACTAAATGGAAGTTGCGAGCCAAAATATCTTGGGCACAATGGGTAGTATGTTACGTTTGATGGAACATATCAGACTCACTGTGATTAGATTTGAAAAAAAAAGACAGCTGCAAACA
This sequence comes from Caerostris extrusa, assembly GCA_021605095.1. NCBI lineage: Eukaryota > Metazoa > Arthropoda > Arachnida > Araneae > Araneidae > Caerostris > Caerostris extrusa. The sequence continues at coordinate 72,576 of BPLR01002505.1, forward strand.
CCTGCAAGTCTATTTTAAAGAGACTTGCAGGTGCAAAATGGGGTTGCTCAGAGGATATTTTAAACTTCACTCACAACACTTATATAAAACTTCTTAAACACGATAGTGAAGTTATGATTTCTGTTGCACTGACCAAGTTGTATGTCCTAGAGGGAATTCAGAATAGGACCCTATGTATAGTTATAGGAGCAGTTGTACTCCTGTTATTTTGAGCAATTTGATGTAAAATCGGCAAGAGAGTATCCTTAAAATTAAGATCTAATTAGTGGAGATTTGCGAAAAATTTTTGGATGATCTAAATCTAAATGCTCAAATTCAGATTTCTAATATACTTGTTGTCCCATTTGAGTATTTGGAAATACCCTATAATTTAAAACTGAATGAAAATAGAAAAAAAACCCGCACTAAATAACATTCTGAAAATAAGTGTCTTAACACAATTGTACAATAATTATACTGAACCAGAATAGATTCTAGTTTTTACAGATAGCTCTAGAATGCATGTAGTGTGTATCGTAATTTGTTTCCACAATATGCTCCAGTGGTTCAACACTTTTCACACTTCGATGCAGATGTTCAAGTGGTCTTCTTGGCTGTGTCTAATTGAAATCTAAAATTGAGTGTTTTTAATTTGCGATCATTCTTGTTGATTCTAGGTCAACCATAGAGGCAAAAGCTCTTCAACACCTCTCTGAATCTCCTCTTGAGATAAATATCTGAAGAGAAAAACTATAGAATTCCAGTAGATACCATCCTTGGGGGCCTGATGGCCGAATGACTACCGCTTTGCTGCTCGGTACCATAGGTTTCGGGTGAGAGTCCCGGCGATGCCATGGATGTTGTAGTGATTCGGAATCCATTTAACCGTAAGTCCCGGTCTAACATGACCTCAGAGCGCCATAGAGCCCAATCAGACTTTTTCTCACCCACATCTGTAAAGGGTCAATTCAGCTCTAGGCACAGTGATGTGGTGTGGCGTAGTAGTAGTAGCAGATGCCGTCCCATGTAGATATTGATGATAATGAAAAAGCAGACCAAGTGGCATAGAAGGATACAGATTTTTGTTTATTATTTATATTCCCTTAAGAGAAGTATAAGGGAATATATTATGTTGGCATGCAACACAGGATAATCTTTTGGAAGAAATTCAAGGATAATTGGAAATAGTTCAGTAGCAGACGTCGTTAAGAGGCAGCGGCTAATTTCAGACTGAGAATAGGACACGGCCAAACACCTCAGCAGAATAGGCATATTGATTAATATCCTATTCCCTACCTATAAAACAGATAAGCAGCACTTACTCGTCTGCACGGGACTTGACCTTACGTTACAACATAGAGGTGTTTGCCTGTTGTACTGGGTGACCAAGGATCTCATGTCTTTAGCACACATTTACTTTTCTTTTTAGATATGTATCTTTAATTTTTTAGGTTTTACTTACGTGATTTTTAAACATTTTGTAATGTTTGTCATTTATTGTAACATTTTGTAATGTTGTGATATTGTCAAGTTTAATTCAAATGGGGGTGCTTTTATGTGTTGTTAATAATTTAATAGTATGTGATTTTGAATTAATTGCTGTGTTAATCTTTGACGATTTCTGATGTAAATAGATTGAGTTCCAATTCTGGCATATGGTTCAATGAAAATATTTTTTATCCTAAGCAAATCATTCACATAATGACTTTACATCATTTATCGTTAGCAACTGACAAAAGTACTCACAAGATACTCCCAACCTTGACGCAAATTGTACATAACTTTCTGAAAGCAGATTTTCTGCCTTTCGAAACTCATCCAAATATTTCTGTGATATTATTTGAACTTTTAGTGCAATTATTTTTAGACATATAAGCGATTAAATGCTTTGCGATCACGATTCACTATTTTAACTCATCGGGTAAATTTTTTTGTCCTGAACGTTTCTTCTAAAGACCTTGAAAAAAAACCGCTAAATGACTCGGCTTTTGTCGGGACAGAAATAGCTAACGTTTTAACAATTTTAATAAAGTTTTCTAGATTAAATTTAAATTCCAAATCTGAATTCTCTTTTGAAACTTCAGTATTTTAATATAAGTTTATTCGAACATTAGCAACCTTTAACTCTTGCTTCTAATTGGGCAAAATAATTTTCTTTAACTTTTGCTTTGCATTATTACTTCTAGTTCTTTCTTTATCATTCTTCATTTTTAGTTTGGTATAATTTTATCTTTATTGCTTCTATTCTCTTCCCTATGCTTTCTTTTTTTTATATTTTTTCACGAATTCTTTACCATTTAGGAAGTAATCGCTTTTCTCAATTATATCTCATAAATGAAAAATTTTAATGCCATCCGGAAAAGTTAAACCTAATTCTTCAGCCATGAGTTGTATCTCGTATTTTTTATCTTAGCTATAGCTGAAGGTAGATTTAGCTGAAATGTAATGAATGTAGCTTTCTTTTTTTTTTTTTCGTCTTAGTTTTTAGCTTAATTATAAAGCTGATTTAAAATGAAAAACCAGAAAAAGTTAGTCCAGGAAATGGCTGTTACTTTCATCACTAGGCTTCTAAATTCTGCATTCACTCTGAATTCATTATTATCAACGCCAAACATCTCGCCAAATGCGAAACCATCATTCAGTTTAGTTCTCACACCAAGAATTACAAAGTCACAAAAAACCAACTGATCTAACTGACTAGACGGACCATGTAAATTTTAATTCAGTCTCCAAAAAAAAAAGCACATACAAACACAATGGACTGTAACACAAACACATATATTTTATTCATGGAATTCTTTTGTTGATACACTCAAAAGCTCGCCTCGCAAGCTCACGCCACAAAACTGCAACATTTCACTTCAGGTTTAGTCTAGTTTAAAAACACAATACATTGCAATTGATAAAGCAAGAGTTCTAGTTCATCTACAAGGATATTCTCTATCTCTGTCTCTATCCCTCTCTTTATATATATATATATATTTATAGAGAGAGAATAATAAATTTTAAGTAAATAATGATTTCAGTGTTAATAATAATCATATGTTTAAAATTTTAAAAATAACATTATTTACATTATTCACCATAAAATATTTCATATTAATAAGGCTTTAGTGAGTATTTACAAATATCAAATTTAACGGCTGAACTGTAATTGGGTAATTCCGTATGGAAATATTATTTATATAATTGCCAAACGCTATTTCAAAGAATATTGATATATGGAGAAATTCTCTAACTAAACAATGGCTGCATAGACATTAGAAATATTTTATGTATTATTTATTTTTCGAATACTTATTGCGTCTCCATTCACCCTTTCAATATTAGTCAGTCTAAATAACTATTAACTATTTAGGTTAAATGCAAAATATTCATATTTCTCCAAACATTTGCTTAATTCAATAGACACTTAGTTGTCTAGACAAAACCTATAAATAAATAATACAATAGACGGTAATTCAATAGTAAGAATTCTCTGGTGCTTCCCCACTGAAAAATATCAGAATATTTTAAAGATATCACAAATATTTTGCTATATTATTAAAATATGCTTGCTGTTTTAGAAATTTTTGTGGTTTCTATATACACATAAAAATAAAACCTTTTGTTTACAAACTTTCAAAACTTTCTGGACAAATTTGATTTATCCAGAAAAATAGTAAGTCATAATATGGATAAATTTTATTGACTACTGTCTAAAGAATTCGAAATAATTTTTTTTAAATCTGAAACCTTGTTTCTGAGATTGAAGTATATTTTTGAAAACATTGAAAACTTATAATTTTATTAATTGGGAAGTAAAAGGGCAACTTTCGTTTTATTGTTTTAAGAGAGAACCAGTGAAAATATAATTCTGATTTATAAATTTGGCTATTATTTTTTTTTATTTCTACGAATATGTAAAATATGAAAAGCCCATCAAGTTTATACATTGTGGCACTAATTGCATTATTTAAAATAGAATGATTAAAAATATATGATGTTTTTCATTTTTTTTCTTGTCTAAAAAATAAATAAAATAAATGTTTGATTTGTTGTTTCTAGTAAAAATCACTGTAACCTGATATACTGCAATATAGTTAATTTTTAATGCGATTTTGGTGATGGAGATAGGCGAATTGGCGAAGAAAGCGATTTTAGCGATCAATTTTTTTTTTTTTTTTTTTTTTTTACTGTTATCATCCATCAAAGAAAATTCAAAGATTTTCCCTCAACAGGCATTTAATGATTAAATTATTATAATTTTATTTCAGTAATTTAATACATTCGGTTAATTAAACGAGATGTAAATGGTTACACCGAATAAATTACATTGGGTGAAAATACTCCTCAATGAAAGTTTTCATTTCTCATTAGAAATGGCTTGTCAGTAAACGACTTGACCCAATATGGGTTGTCTAACAGAAAAATATCTAGTTTAGAATTGGTTTCGGTGGTGTCTGCTTTGGATAATTTTTATTCAACTTATGTCTATCAAAAAAGTTGGTCAAAATTATAGTTCTTTCTTTTACGTATTCCTGTTTCATATTGACTGTATTATTACTTTATGTACATTTATTTAGCATGCGGACATTAGAGAAATAAATTCCTCCACTGAGATAGAAAATCCAATTCAGTTACAAAATGGAAAATAAAATATTCGACCACATACTGGTTTCCATTCAAGGATCAAAATTCTATTTTATATACTAAGTGAGTGTTGACATTTGAAACTTTCAAGTTTTGACATCTTTTATCCCAATCTATAAAAAATAAAAAAAAAATGACCTGATTTTAATTCCACTCTTAAATTTCATCTAAAATAATTTCTTATTCTCCAATATTATTTGTTCGAGATATTGGATAGCGTGTGTTATTGAAATATATGATTAATGGAAACTAAAAAGACCAGTACAAGATAGAGTTTAGAAGTAATTTGAAAAGATTTTTATTAATATATTTTTGAATTTTTCCAAAAAAAAAAAAATATGTTAATTAATTTATTTTTTTATTGTTGAAACTATGAAGTCAACCTAAAGTTAAACGATTTATGTATTTTAAATGAAAAGAGATAAATGTTTTCTCTACTTCAATTTAAAATTATTCATAAATTTTCTGTAGAAGAATTTATAGCTTACGTTATATAAGCAATTTTTAGATATTGTCTATAGTTTAATGAGTTTTTATAAATTTTTTTCTTTAAAAATTCGAACATATTTCGTAGGTAATTAATATCAGAATACGTATAAATTAAGTCCATAGTAACAATTAAAAAAAAATAATACATCACTTTCATCAATTGTAAAAAAAAAAAAAATAAATAAAATAAAATCGAAAAATAAAAATCTTCAATCATTAAAAACTCAAAATCATCATTTGTTAAAAAAAAAAAAAAATCTGGAATCATCATTTGTTAAAAAAAAATAATCAAAAATCGTCATTTGTTAAAGTCTAAATTCATAATCTGTTAAAAAAATCATTTGTTAAAAAGGCATTTATTTATAAAATTATACAATAATTAAGTGTAACTGCAAATAACAAAGTATTCTAATTTTGAAGTTGTGATAATTTAAAAAAATGCTAGATGAATTAACTACCAGAGAAATATGAAAAACCTGTTTCAAAAAAACTAAGCTACTTGCAATAAGATAAAACAGGAGGAAAATATAAATAAAAAGTCATTTTGTGGCAAAAGTTTAAACTAAAAATAACTTTCCTTACTAGTTTTAACAATGAAAGTAAATTACAACCTCCTAATCACACAGACGTTATTACAATCATGTGTCTATGCAATACTTCATTCCCTTGTGATATATTACCATATACACTTTTTAATTGATGTGGCGTAGCCAAGCTGCTGTAGCACGTTCTCTCTATCCATCTTCATTCTCTGGTTGTAACATAAGCGGTTAAATTTATCGATTACGTGCATGATTGATTCTGTCTACCTCATTCAATTTTTAACAGGTAACAGTTACGTATGAAAAGTGTGCTACATTTACTTTCACAACCATCGCATCATTTGAGAATTTGAGTAAAAGAAAACTGTAGGCAGAATAATTTAATGTACCTATAGATTATTTTACAATAAACTAGATAAAGGGTGTTTGCTCACAATTATCATTTACCAAATTAAAGTTTTTATCATATTAACATAATATCAATATTTCGTTCTTTATAATTTCTATTTGAGTAAATTTATTTAGCAATAAAGAAATATATTACATTTAGCCTTATTGTTGTAGCTATATGCAAAAATCTCCTAAAATCCTACATAATGTGTTTCATAATAAGCACATTAGTATGAATAATAGAAATTTCAATTGATGCATTTATAGTAAGAAAAAGTGATTTTTCCTTAGCTAAATCATGGTAAATGTAATTGCTTCATAAGAATTAGAATTCAGACACAGTGTATTACAAAATATATAAATCAATGAAAAATAAACGATTTTTAGATAAGTGCAATTTAGATAATTTGAAAATCATATGACCCTTATTGAATTCACTTTATTTTTCTTTTCAAGCTGCTATTCTGTGATAAAATATTTTTTAGTTTATTATCAGAGATTTGCAAAGTGCATAATGGAATATTTAATAAATATTAATATAATTGTTCCAATAATTGCTTCATTTTGCAGATTGAAAAAAAAAACCTTAACATCAATTATGATATTTTATAACTAGATGCGATTACATATTTAATTTTTTAAAAGGAATTTTAAAAAAAAGAATTTTCAAATATTTCAATGTCATTCAATGTAAGATTTCAGTGTCATATTTTTTTTCCTTGATAATGAAACGAATATTAGTATTACTGTTTAGAATATTATATTAATTATGATAAAAAAGAAAAATATTGTCATCCAACATCCAACTAAAACTATACAAATCAAGTTTGTTTCAGAAAAAGGCATAATGACATGTTTTTGCATTTGAACTTAGATATTTAAATTATTGCTACTACGAATAAAGTTTTACTTTTTTGTAATTCTCTTTCATCGTTTCGCTTGTTCTAATGCAGCAGGCAATATAGAGACAGTTAATTTTTATATCATAAGCAAGGGCTGTATTTAATTTTTATATCATAACCGCCGTTACACAATTAGCACTAACCAGGGGCACATGTAGCTTGAAGATATGTTACGGAATCGAGTAACAGTAAACAACTAATAATAGTACTCAGAAGATGCTCCCAGCCTTGACGTAAACTGTACATAACTTACTGAAAGCAAGCAGTTTTTTTTTTTTCTGACCTTCGAGACACACACAAACATTATTGTGGCATCGGTTGAAATAATTTCAGACACATAAATCATAAAATGTTTTGCTCTAGCACAGAAGATGATTATAAGAATTTACGATTTTAACCTATCGGGTGCACATTTGGTCCCTGAACGTTTTTTCTGAAGAACTGCAAAAAAAAGCGCTAAATGTCTCAACTCTTGATGGGAGAGAAATCTATATAACGTTCTAACACTTCTAATAAAGTTTTCCACATTAAATTTATAATTCGTATCTCAATTTTCTTTTGAGACTTCAGTATTTTAAAATTATTCAAATATTAGCTAACTTTAACTCCTGTTTCCAATTGCACAAACTTAATTTTCCCTAACTTTTGCATTGCAATATTTCTTCTTTTTGTCATTCTTCATTTCTAGTTTTTTGACCTTTCTAACCTTTCAAGTTTTACTTTATTTTATTTTTATATTCTTCGTCAATTTTTATCATTCAGAAAGTAAAAAAAAAATGAAAAAAATTAGCCTCATTCGAAAAAGGTAAACCTAATTCTTTGACAAGAGTTTTAGCTTGTTCTGTTTTTAGCTTTTAGCTATAGCTGATTTAAAATGAAAACCCAGAAAGAATTAGTCCAGGAAAATGCTTGTTACTTTAAACATTATACTTCCAAATCCTGCACTCCCTCTGGACTGATTCTTATCAACGTCAAACATCTCGCCAAATGCGAAGCCATCAGTAAGTCTAGTTCTCACACCAAGAATTACAAAGTCACAAAACCAACTGATCTCTCTGCTAGACGGATCACGTAAATTTTAATTCAAACTCCAAAATAAACAAACACAAACACAATGGACTGTAACACAAAGTCATATATTTTATTCATGGAATTCTTTTGTACATACACTCAAAATCTCGCCCCGCAAGCTCACGCCACAAAACTGAAACATTTCACTTCAGGTTTAGACTAGTTTAAAACACAATACATTGATATTAGTAAAGCACGAGTTCTAGTGCATCTACAAGGATATTCTCTATCTCTGTCTATATCCATCTCTTTATATATATATATATATATATATATATATATATATATATATATATATATTAAGTAAATAGTATATATATATATATATATATATATATATATATATATATATATATATATATATATATATATTTAAGTAAATAATGATCTCAGTGTTAATAATACTTATATATTTCAAATTTCGAAAATAACATTATTTACATTATTCACCAGAGTATTTCAGATTAATAAGGCTTTTGTGAATATTTACAAATATCAAATTTAACGGCTGAATTGTAATTGGGTAATTCCGTATGGAAATATTATTTATACACTTTCCTAACACTATTTCAAAGAATATTGATATATGGAGCAATTCGTTATCTAAACAATGCCTGCATAGACATTAGAAATATTTTATGTATTATTTATTTTTCGTACTTATTACGTTTCAATTCACCCTTTCTATATTAGTTAGTCTAAATAACTATTAACTATTTAGGTTAAATGGAAAATATTCACATTTCTCCAAACATTTGCTTAATTCAACAGACACTTATCTGTCTAGACAAAACCTATAAATAAATAATACAACAGACGGTAATTCAATAGTAAGAAATATCTGGTGCTTCCCTACTGAAAAATATCAGAGTATTTTTCAGATATCACTAATATTTTACTGTATTATTAAAATATACTTTCTGTTTTAAAAATTTTTGTGGTTTCTATATACACATAAAAAAATAAAATCTTTTGTTTACGAACTTTCAAAACTTTCGGGACAAATTTGATTTATCCAGAAATATGGATAAATTTTATTTATTTCTCTCTAAAGAATTCGAAATAATTTTTTTAAAAACCTAAAATGTTTCTGAGATTGAAGTTAATTTTGAAACTATTGAAAACTTATAATTTTATTAACTGAGAAGTAAAAGTGCAACTTTCGTTTTGTTGTTTTAATAGAGAACTATTTAAAATATAATTCTGATTTATAAATTTGGCTAGTATTATTTGTTTACATCTACGAATATGTAAAATATGAAAAGTCCATAAAGTTTATACATTGTGACACTAATTGCATTACTTAGAATAGGAATGATTGCAAATGTATGATGTTTTTCCTTTTTTTTTTTTTTTTTTTTTTTTGTCTAAAAATTAAATAAAATAAATGCTTTATTTGTTGTTTCTAGTACAAATTACTGTAACATGATATACTGTAATATAGTTCATCTTCTTTTTAATGCAATTTTGGTGATGGAGATGAGCGAATTGGCGAAGAAAACGATTTTGGCGATGAAGATTAACGAATTGGCGAAGAAAGCAATTTTGGCGATCAATTTTTACTTTTACCATCCCTCAAAGAAAATTCAAAGATATTCCCACAACATGTATTTAATGATTAAATTATTATAATTTATTTATAATATTAATTCAGTAATTAATACATTCGGTTATTAATTTAATTAATAATAATTTATTTTATTTCAGTAATTTAATACATTCTGTTACTTAAACAAGATGTAAATGGTTATACCGAATCAATTACATTCGGTGAAAATACTCCTCAATGAAAATTTTCACTTCGCATTAGAAATGGCCTGTCATTAAGCGACTTGACCGAATAGCAGAAAAATATCTAGTTTAGATAGCAGTATAGCAGAAAAGTTTTAGTATAACAGAAAAAAATCTAGTTTATAATTTGAATTGTGGTTTCTACTTTGGATATTTTTTATTCAACTTATATCTATCGAAAAAGTTACAATTTTTAAATACAGGTCACAATTTTTTTCTTTCTTTCTTTACGTATTCTTGTTACATATTGACTGTATTATTCTTTTACATACATTTTTTAGCATGCAAACATTAGAGAAATAAATTCCACCGCTGAGACAGAAAAACCAATTCAGATACAAAAATGGAAAAGAAAATATTCCACCACATACTGGTTTCCATTCATGGATCAAGATTCTATTGAGTATACTAGTGTGAGTGTTGACATTTCAAACTTTAAAATTTTGACATGTTGAATCTCAAATTTTAAAATGAAAAGAGTTGATTTTAATTTCCATTTTAAATTACATTTAAAATAATTTCTTATTCTCCATTACTATTTCTTGGAATTATTGGATAGCATGTGTTATTAAAGTATATGATAAAAAAAAATACAAGTATAAATTAGAGCTTAAAAATTGAAGAGATTTTATTAATATATTTTTGAATTTTTCAAAAAAAATATTTTAATGAATTTATTTTTAGTGTTGAAATTATGAAGCCAACCTAAAATTAAACTATCTATTTCAAATAAAAGAAAAAAGTTAATTTTTTATTATTTTAATTTTTCAAAAATTGTTTTCATATACTTAAAATTATTGTTAAATTGTCTAATAAGAATTTACAGCTTACATGATTTAGCAATTTTTGGACATTGTCCTTGCAGTTTGATGTGCTTTTATATAATTTTTTTTTTTTTAAATTCAAAAATAGTTCGTAGGCAATTAATATCTGAATATGTATAAATTAAGACCATAGTAACAATTAACAGAAAAAAATCATTTATCACCATCACCATTTGTTAAAAAAAATCCCCCGAAAAATCAAAATCCATATTCGTTAAAAAATTTAAAATCATCATTTGTTAAAAATCATTTATCATCATCATCATTTGTGAAAAAAAAATAATCAAAAATCATCATTGTTAAAAAAAATCATCATTTGTTTAAAAAATCATTTATCATCATCATTTGTTAAAAAGGCAAAAATCATCATTCGTTTAAAAATCGAGAAATCATTATTTGTTAAAAAACATTTATTTATAAAATTTCAAAATAATGAAATGTAATTATAAATACCAAACTTTTAATTTTGAAGTTGTGATAAATGTGAATAAAGTTTGAATGAAATATGAAAAAGTTTAAAAAAAAAAAACTAAGCTACTTGCAATAAAAATAAAACAGGAGGAAAATATACAAATAAAAAGTCACTTTTAGTGGCGAAAGTTTAAACTACAAATAACTTATCATTCTAATTTTAACATTGAAAGTAGATTACAACCTCCTAATCACACAGATGTTATTACAATCATGTGTCTATGCAATACTTCATTCCCTTGAGATTTATTACCATATACACTTTTTAATTGATGTGCGTTGCCAAGCTGCTGTAGCACGTTTTCTCTATCCATCTTCATTCTTTGGTTGTAACATAAGCGGTTAAATTTATCGATTATGTGCATGATTGATTCTGTCTACCTCATTCAATTTTTAACAGGTAATAGTTATGTAGGAAAAGTGTGCTACATTTACGTTCAGAACCATCGCACCATTTGGCAATTTGAGTAAAGAAAACTGTAGGCAGGATAATTTTATGTGCCTATAGATTATTTTACAATAAACTAGATAAAAGGGTTTTGCTCATAATTATCATTTACCAAATTAAAGTTTTTATCATAACATCGATATTTCGTTCTTTATAATTGATATTTGAGTAAATTTGTAAGCAATAAGAGAAAAAAACCATTATTCACGTTATTGTTGTATCTGAATAAAAAATCAAATACAACACTAAATATTGTGTTTCATGAAAATGAGCGTTAATATGAATAATAGAAATTTTTATTGATGCAAACAGTAAAAAAATAAAATATGCTTGAAAAATTTTTGTTCTTATCTAAAGCATGGTAAATGTAATTGTTTCTTAAGAATTACAATTCAGACGTAGTGTATTACAAAAATATATAAATTAATGAAAATGGAAAAGTAATGATTTTTAGAGAAGTGCAATTTAGATAATTTGAAAATCATACCTTCTTTTTTGAATTCACTTTATTTTTTGTTTTCTTTTTATTCAGTGATAAAATAGTTTTTTGTTTGTTATCAGATATATGCAAAATATATAATAGTATATTTAATAAATTTTAATATATTTTTAAAAATGATTCATTTTACAGATTGAAAAAATATACCTTTTATCATTAATAATGATATTTTATAACTAGATGTGATTACAAATTTTATCTTTTAAAAGGAATTTTCAAAACGCATTTCCAAAATGCACAATTCAATGTCATTCATTGTACGATTCAGTGTCATAATTTTTCTCACGATAATGAAACGGATATTAGTAATATTTCCTGCTGTTTAAAACATTATGTTAATTATGATAAAAGAAAAGTTTTGATTTACGTACTCATTCTATTATTACTTTTTAATATACAATTAGAACTATACAAATCAAAAATCATTTGTTAAAAAATCAAAAAAATAAAATAATAATAAGAAATAAATAAAAAAAAAATATTTGTTAAAAAATCATTTATTTGTAAAATTCAACTATAATTAAATGTCATTATAAATAACAAACTTTTATAATTTTGAAATTGATGAAAATTCAGGAAATTTCAGATGAATAATAAGTATATGAACAAAATATGCAAAACCTGCTTCAGAAAAACTAAGCTGTCTGCAATAAAATAAAACCTGAACAAAAATAGAAATAAAAGTCACTTTTAGTGGAGAAAGTTTAAACTACACAATAACTTATTTTTCTAATTTAAACAATGAAAGTAGATTACAACCTCCTAATCACACAATGTTATTATAATCAGTATGTCTATGCAATACTTCATTCCCTTGAGATATATTACCATAGACACTTTTTAATTGATGTGGCGTTGCCAAGCTGCTGTAGCACGTTTTCTCTATCCATCTTCATTCTTTGGTTGTAACATAAGCGGTTAAATTTATCGATTACGTGCATGATTGATTCTGTCTACCTCATTCAATTTTTAACAGGTAATAGATATGTAGGAAAAAGTGTGCTACATTTACGTCCATAAGCATTGCATCATTTGGCAATTTGCGCAAAGAAACTGTAGGTAGAATAATTTTATGTACCTATAGATTATTTTACAATAAATTAGATAAAGAGTGTTTGCTCATAATTATATTTTACCAAATTAAAGTTTTTATCATATTAACATAATATCGATATTTCGTTCTTTATAATTGCTATTTGAGCAAATTTGTAAGCAATAAGAGAAATATATTACATTTAGCGTTATTGTTGTAACTATATGCAAAAATCTCTTATAATCCTACATAATGTGTTTCTTAATAAACACATTAATATGAATAATAGAAATTTCAATTGATGAAATTATAGTAAAAAAAAAAGTGCTTTTTTTTATCTAAATCGTGGTAAATGTAATTGCTTCATAAGAATCACGCATTACAAAACATATAAATCCAGACATAGTGTATTACAAAATATATAAATCAATAAAAATTGCAGAAACGATTTTGAGATAAGTGCAATTTAGATAATTTGAAAATCATACATCCATTATTGAATTCACATTATTTTTGTTTTCAGGCTGATATTCTGTGATAAAATAGTTTTTAGTTTATTATCAAAGATATGCAAATGTATAATAGAATATTTAATAAATATTAATATAATTTTTCCAATAATTGATTCACTTTGCAGTTTGAAAAAAATATATCTTTAACATCAATTATGATATTTTATAATTAGAGGAGATTAGATATTTATCTTTTTAAAAGGAATTTTCAAAAATGCATTTCCAATTTTTAAATGTCATCCATTGTAAGATTACAGTGTCATACATTTTTTTCCTAAATAATGAAACGGATATTAGTATTATTTCCTGCTGTTTAGAACATTATATTAATTTATGATGAAATAAAAATATTGATTTGCGTATTCATTCTATTCATTATTTTTAATATCCCATTAGAACTATACAAATCAGAAATTTGTTTCAGTCAAAGCATCCATTTTATAACGACGTGTTTTGCAAATTGATCTTAGAAATTTAAATTCTTGCTACTACGGATAAAGATTGATTTTATTATATATATATATATATAAATGTATATTTAATTATTGTAATGCTGAAGCTATTACACAGATAATGAATAAGTTTTAGCCTTTCAGATATTATTGATAAAAAAAATCAGAAATATGATTGAGTATATTCTTTTCTTAAAATATTGACTGAATATTTTTCATTGTATTTTCCATGATTTTAATTTTTTGTCTTCCCGGCTATTATGTCAAAGTTTAGTAGATTCATATTTTTTTCAGGATGAATTATAAGATACCTAATATTCTTTACTTTCAAGAAGAAAAGACAGTGATGCTTTTCGAGCGGAAGTACTTTTATTCTGAATATCAAAATTATATTCTCTCAAATGTAAAGAAATTTGTATTTTTGAAACTACTTGCTGCTGTCTTTTATATCAGCTATTTTATACCTTAGGGATCAGATGGCTGAGTGACTAGCGTTCTAGCGCTCGGTGCTACAGCTTTCGGGATCGAGTCCCGGCTGTAACATGGATGCCAATAGTGGTTCGAAATTCACCTTAAACCACAGATTCCTGCCCAATGCGGTTGTTCGGTGTATGGTTGACAATATTACTCTGTAAAATGAAACCATTTCTTATCTCCAAATCTGATAGTAGGCAGAAGACCTTGACTCACCATGGGCTGAAGTGCCAGGGAATAAAGGAGTTTTATTTCCTGTCTTGAACGAGTTGTTCTGAAATTGTGGAGGGTAACCATTAAAGGGAGAGGAGAAACAAAAATATTTTGCATGGAGGCATTTCCTAAACATAAAAATGAAATTTTCGGAAGTGATTGAAGAATTTTTGTTTTGCATTTTTGACTTTAAGATTATATACACATGTATTTATTTATTTTTTTTTCAAATAACAAATCTGATTTTGCACGTGTTTACGGACGAACCCACATAGTGTCAAATTAGCTATTATAATTAAAATATTTAGTAAAAAATAATATTTTGCGTGTATATATTGTTTTAAGTGAAATAAAAAGTTACGTCGAAATAAATAAAACAAGAATCTCTCTGTATCAGTTATTTTCGACTTTTGAAAACTTTAGTGATCTTTCATTTTTTTAAATAATTTTTGATAATCTTAAAATAATTTCATCATGTGGCATTAGTTTTAAGCGACTTTTGAAAATCATGTGGGATTTTCAACGTGGTTTTTAGATAGCATTTCAATCGCATAAAATGAGACACAGGTGCTTTGCTGGAACAATAAATCTCAATAAAATATGAAAGTTATTACTGTATTTATTGATTAAAAATGTCGAGGCGCTATAGAAGTTTGTTCTTTCTAAGAGGAACACAAAATTAAAAAGTCTTTGAACCTTTGTTAATTCATCAATTTTATTTCAAATATATTTCTATTTCTTAGAACACTTTGCACATGAAATATCTTCAATTTAAATATTTAAATTTCTAATTATTTTTTAAACAATTATAAAAAAAAAATTTAGAATATTTTAAACACCTAAAAACTTTGCATATTTACTAAATTAATAACAAAATTATATTACCATTATTTTAATTGTCATACTAATATAATAATATTATTATTAAATTAATTAATTTATATGTGCCAGATTTTTTTAATTTTGGCAATTCTCTTCAAATAAATAGAATTGCAAGTATATTTATATAATCTAATAAATTTTATGTATAGAACTAAAAAGCCATTTTGAGTTGTAACATTATATTCCAGATTCCGCAATATATTTATCATAGGTAGTTTCTAGTTATTTGTTGTGGTTTCAAATTTCCATATAAAAACTCCCCAAAGTAAGATTATTCAATACACTCCTATGTCTTTGATAGAAATGTAAGAAATTTCATAATAATGTTGTAAGTTATTGCGATATATTTCCTTTGGGGATTTTCCACTAGAATTTGAGGACGGAAATGAAGGAGGATTTGAATCTCTTTACTTTAGATTAAGAAGCATGATTTTTGAAAACAGGAAATATTTTCAAGAAATGTTTGTCTAATAATCAAATAAAATATTAAGTAACTGTATCATTATTTTTAAATGATCAATTATCCGTTTTAGTATTTCTTGAGAGGAAAATATGGGAAGCTAATTTGTGATAAAGATTTAATATTAATAATATAACCATTAAATTACCTCTAATGAATTATGTTAATGTTTGCATTAAAAAATAATTTTCTCTGTATTTATTCTAAGAAACCTGAAAAAAATTGGACTTAAAATTTATTTAAAAATGGTGTTCTTTCTTATCCCATTTGGTAGACAACAACATCTAGCCCAAGTCTCAGAACAAGTAAGCTCTCATGGCAGGAGGGAAAGAGGTGGTGCAGCTTCTGTTACGATTTAGCACCCGCAGGTAGAAGTCTGACTTGGCTCCGTGTCGAGGGAGGAAATGGGCCAGTGCTTTCCGGGAGGACTTTTAGAGTAACTACTCAACATTTGGGTGGAAAATCCGGAAACTCCCACCAGTTAGTCTGGCTAACGAGACAAGGTGCTGAAATAAAATACCACTCCATCCGAAAACAAAACAAATGCCATCGAGTCTCCTTGCATTTTGATACAATGTCTATAATGAAGTAGCCAGCAGATTGAAAATCCTTCTTATTGCTCCTCAGTGACGTGCGTTGCCACTGTGATACCAATCGGGCTTTAAACTTTAAGGATTCATGAGCCAACGTAAAGTATTCTGTCATATAAAATATATGTTAAATATTTGCATATCATATGAGAGTAAATTCAGAAAACTCCCACCAGGTAGTCTGACTAACGAAACATGCTGAATATCGCAAATGTCATCAAGTCGTATCGTTTTACCTCCATCCTAATGCTTACCAATGGCGCGTTACCACTAAACTCGAGTTGGACGTATTTAAAAGTAAACTTATTGATTATAATATTGATATTGTTTATTATATGTATGTATTTATTTAAATTATTTGAGGCATAAACAATCATTATATTGTTATTTTATTTTAACTGCTAGAAACATTGACCTGAGCCTACTTGACATTAGAACGGCTGTTATATAACAAAGTCATCATTATCAAGGGCGAAATAGAGTTGCCTTGACACATTGCATTCATATTTTACACCACAATTACGAAACGGATTGTCCAAAGGTTACCACCTTTATCTAGGGTGTACACACCCTTCTACCATACTCTAGTTTGATTTAGCTTGGAGCTTCTATTTGACTTCCCTTGGTTTGTAAAATCAAATGTGCAAGGCATCAAACTTTTCGAAAACAGTTATATTAAAATTAATAAATTTTTAAATTTTTAAATATTTTTTTATCTCAAATATTCAATTTTAATTTCAGTCATTACGACATTGTAAAGTTAAATTAGTTAAATTTCTTTATTATTAAATTTAACCAATGATAAAGTTTATAAATTTTAAATATTTATTATCCGGATCATAAAATTTTAATTTCATTTACTTAAAAATAGTAAAGTAAAATAAGTTTAATTTCTTCATTAGTAAATTCAACTAATGAAAAATTTTTAAATATTTTTTATCCTTTTTAAGTAGTTTTTATCATTAAATTTTAATTTCAATTATTACGTACGTTTACGTTACGTTTATTTCATTGTAATGTAAAATAAGTTTGTTTCATTAGTAAATTTAACCTTTGATAAAATTTATAAATTATTAAATATTTTTTATTCGAATCATTAAATTTCAATTTTAATCATTACGGCATTGTAAAATAAAATAGGCATTATAATATAACTAAATAAAATCAATGATTTAACTAATATGCGAATGCATCCAATAAAAGTTCTGCGGCTAATATAAATTATCGATTACACATAATCGAATAATATTATACGACCTACAGCTTTCATAAGTAAAAGAAAAATATTTCGTTACTTGATACATTTCAGATTATTACGTTAATAAAATGTTTAAATTATTCATTCTCAACAAATATTTCTAAATAAATTAAATATATATAACGACGAATTAATTTTTCTAAGCGCTATCCTTTTTCATTATTGATATGTATCAAATTTTAAATTGAGGTTAAATTTTAAAAACATGTCAGTATTTTATAAACATTAAACAGGCTAACATTAAGAACAAGTTAAATTAATTCATTATTTTGTTCACAGATTATATGTGATTAAATATTAAAAACAATTTATTATAAGATATTTAATATTTATTCCATACTGAAAGAAAAGTAATTTATTCTGAACACATTAATTTATATATATATATATTTGTGTGTGTATTAAAATATATTCCAGTTTATTTAATATAGGTACTGATAAATTAATATTTATATTGGTAATTCAGTCAGGCAATGAAAATTGTATTAAGCATATCGAAAGTAGCCTATTTTTTTCATTGTAATATTTCAAAAGGAAATGATAATTTATTGATTTGTTGCTATAGTAACAATACAAGGAAATACTGTTATATGCTTCTATGAGTAAGGGAAACATTGCCTTTCGGATCATTATCGCTAATGACGCTAACAGCAGACAAGAATCTGATAATGATTCTCGGATACTATGGGAATCCAATGAAGCTTCAAAATGTGCATCGAAAAATAGTTTTATTATTATACAAATCAGTGCAATGGAAAGTCATGCGTTAATTAACGCCAATAAACATAAAAAAGTTATGTTATTGTATTATGTTTACTTTATTGTTGCGTAAGTTTGGTAATAGATATATTATTATGTTAGAAGTAATTATTTTCAAAGTTTTTTTGACAGAAAGATAAACAATACTACGCCAGATAGCTTCCATATAATCTGAAGTTTGATAATTAATAAATCTTTATTCGTATTTTTTAAAAAGTTAAACGGTTTTATTTATAAATAGCTTTAAATAAATATAATTTATTTAACATCGTCATTTATGAAAAATGGTTCTGTGTGAATAGTTGCATAACTAAACCTACATTCATTTAGTTTAATAATTATTTTTAAAAGAAATTATAATAAAAATTAATCTTAAAATTATTTTAAGTAAAAAATATATTTTTTTTATTATTTTCTCTTTAAATAAAAATCAGAAATATAATATCAAAAGCATCATAATTGCATAAAATATTAAAAAAAAAGTGAACAAAATTGAATTTGAAGCTGCAAACGAATTTTGACTATGTAACTTCCTCATTATAGCTACGTTCAGAATAAAAGCCGTAGAACTGTCTATATAAGGAAGTTGTAAGATAAATTTATTGGTCAGAATGTCCTTCAAAACAGAATGGATGAAGGGTGTTAACTCTAGGACTCCGTTGTGTGATCGTTCGAAATCTATATAAAACAGTGGATGCAATGCAGCAGCACTTTTTCTTCCCACTGTATTTTTGATATTTTGAATTAACTAGCATATCTCTGACGTTCTAGTGATCAATAAATTAAACCATGATACCCAGTATTACGAAATGGCAGTTTTAATTCCTAAAATATTTCTTCATCCACCAAAAATTTCAAAATTTTATCTATTGTTTTCTTTCCTTTTTTTTTCCCTTGAAATAATAATTGGTGAACATCACAGAAAAATAATAAAATAGAAAAGGACTTCAAAAACTGATTAAATCACTGTAGCAATATTTTTTTCTTTCTAATGCACTGGCAAACAATTAGACATCTTGGTCTTGGATGCCTTAAGGCAAGCGCTGCACAGACGTTACTCACTTTACATTACCCAGGGGGCACGTGTAACTTGAAGATAAGCCACGGACGCGGAGTAACAATGCCCCGCAACGCTCTACGATCCTATTAGACCGGAACCTACGGTTTAAAGTGGATTCCGAACCACTACAACATCCAAGGCATCGCCGGAACTCAAACCCGAAAGCCTGTGGTACCGAGAGCCAGAGCGCTAGCCACTCGGCCATTCAGGCCCCCACTTAACAATATATATATGTACATATGTATGTATATGTGTGTGTGTGTGTTAAGTAAAACACATCTGTTCATGGCAGCTACTTCACTTTCTTTTTAATTCAAGCATCTGATTGAATAATTTTTTTTATGAGATAATACATATATAACAATAAAACACAACGTGTAATCGTAAAGTCATCCGTTATAAATACTTTCCTTCTCAATCCTGTTATACTCCCCTCCCCTAATCTCCCCTTATGGCGATCAAATTTCGAAACCTAAAACTGCTTATTGGCAGGTGGGGAAAGGGAAACCTGACTGTCTGTTTACTTACTCGTCCAGATTATCATAACTTATCTCCAGCTTGGCGACAAAAATGTCTCCAGATTTCTTTGCCCCCTTAAATGTGATACAGCAAGGATATTTTTATTAATAAAATTGCAATGCAGATTTATTCGTATATTTTAGCAAAACTTTGGGTGGTTGCAATTCATCGGATAGTGTGTTATTTATTTATTTATTTTAAGTTGATTTGTCTATGAAATTAGAACACCCTAAAAAATAATGTCAAGCATGAAAAAGTAGTCAACCTCTAAAAGTTGTCAAATTAGCGAAAAAGCTATTTGGGTAATTCTTTCACAAATAGTAATTTTTCAAAGAAAGTTTCAAGGGCAGAAAAATTCAATTTCGAAATTTCCTGCCCTTGCTAAATTTTAGTGAAATTTAAATTCAAATTGATACCGTGCTTATAAGTCAGAAGCAAACGTTGAGAACACACCTCCAACCTTACGTATATATATATATATATATATATATATTAAAATGTGTAATTTAAATTTTTTCCTCTGAATTGATATGCAATCCTGTTTCTGTATTTGACAAAAAGTTAGTATCTCATAAAGAATTTATTTGTTATATTTATCAAGGAAGTGCTATTTAATTGATGTATACAAATATATGAGATAAATTAACCTTTTTCTTTTAGTATGAGGAAAATAAGAATTCTGCAGAAGTACATTGATTAACTTCAGTTAGTTTACATTATATATTGTTTTCGTTATTTGAATGAAAACAGTCTTTTCAACACAAATCTTTCATTTTCATATCACTTTTCATCTTATACATTTCAGTCACTTTACCACGGTATAGAAAATTGCTGTTTAGGAATGTCAAACATTTTTATCTGATGTGCTAAACCGCTCAGATATGTGATAATTCAGTGTTTCCTATTGTGAGCTTTGAAGGTCTTAATACACTTTTTTTAATATTATGCAAACACAATTTATAAGAAACCCTCTGAAGGATGGCATTTTGAGAGGCTGAAGTTTGGACTCTTTCCCTTCTCTAGCTTGGGCTTCATGGAGGAATTTTCGGTTTACGGTTTTATTCGCTTCTACTTCTTACATGGATAAAGAAATGTTCTATTCACTTTTCCTTGTCAGGCAATGAATAGATCATTTTCTGTTTGAACCCACAAGCTTTGCTGCTGCTTTCACAGAACATATTTTACATAAAACATTTTTTTTTTTTTTTAAATAAAAAAAAAATAATAATAAAATTGAAGTGCCTTGAAAAATTTTGAAAAATTAAAAAAAAAAAATTTTTTTTTGAAAAATAAATAAACCTTTTACAGATCATTTATTATTTAAATCTAAATAGAATAAATCTAAATTTGTAGAACCTGAACTAAACAAAGATCTTTTTTGTTCTTTCAGACTTTTGATTTACTACAACTTGAAATTTTAATAGCCACTAAACAGCCTTTTTATATTTATCCCGAGTAAGGCGCATTTAAAGAGATGTTTTATATGAATGGGGGTATTTGTAGGTAACTGCGTTGTATTTACATATTGTATGAGAACAAACTCTGAAAACTTCTACAGACAAACTAACTTTGGCTACGATTCACTTATACTAGCTATGGAAATTTCCATTAAGTCCAACCTTGTTTTAGTCCTGAAAAATAAAGCATCAGAGGAACTGAAAAAGAAAGTTTCATTCTTTTTCTTTACTTTACAAATTTTATTAGAGTTTCAGATTAAACTACACTTTGGTGTACTTAGTCAGGAAGTCATGAGATTAGGAGATTGGTTTGTCGCTCTATGGTCCCCTTGTACACAATTTAGGGTAAACAGACCGGGACGTACAGTTTAACGTGGATTCCGAACCACTAGCACACATCCATTCCACCGGCAGGATTCTAACCTGGAGCCTGTGATACCAAAGGACATGAAGACAATAAAAAATACACTCTATAGGAAATGAATACAACGAAAATTCATACCTAAATATCTAAAATCGAAAGAAAGTACTAACAATATAGTATAGCCCCGAAAATTGCTTATATTTATATTATTTATTGCTTATATTTTATTAATTTTTATATTATTGTTTCATATTTTACTGGAATCCCAACCTAAACATTCCCCTATCACATCTCTTGCACATCCCCTAGTCAGCCCCCTGTCGATTCATTCCGTCACAAGGTAGAGGGCGCTAGTACTGGAGCTCTGCGGTCGTACCAGAATCGCCGCAGACCCTGCTATCGAGAATAGCCCCATCGGAGGTAGACACCGCTCACTTCGATCCCTAGTCACAAAAATACAACCAAAAGTTTGTTTTTTCCACCGTGCAGCCCACTCCAAGTCCAACGCTATCCGGGAGGTAGAGGAGAGAAGTCCGGGAGGAAAAAACAGGACGCTGGAATCCTAGATCCCGTGTCCGGATCCCAGCGGGGGGGATTCTGATTGAAACTCTCTCTTGACTCTTTGTGGAATATAAACATTGGACAACTATGAGTTGTGCGAGTTGTTGAAAAGTTGTTTCAACCAGGTTCGTGGGTAGTGCGCGTTTCACAGGAAAAGTTTCGTGCAGGATTTCAAGGATTGGATTTGCTTTGTCATTTTTTTTATTTCGGTTTTTAAAGGATAGTTGGTGTTTGTTTCTTGCCTCCTCAAGATGTGCCAATTGGTGGTCTGTAAAATTGTTCACCTGACTGTCTGTCTGGTTTTATTATCCAGCCTCAACTCATATGGGATGCATACCGACTGGAGTACCATTCTCTCAGGTAAGGACAATTGGATGTTTTATTGGGTAATTGTTTACAAATGTTTGCTTGTTACAATGATAATCCTTAGAAAATTACAGTGGAAATATTTAGGAAATGTAATTAGTCCAATTTAAATTTCATAATATTTTTTTTTTTCATTTACACAATATTATTTTAACGAATTATTATTCAAGTTATTTCATACAAATTTTCTAACTGATTATTTAATCTTTAATGAAAACATATGACTGATTGTATAGTAACTGAAAATTAAAGAAGGTGTGTCAAGGTGTTTAAAATATTTTTGGTTTGATTAATGGCTTTGTCAAAGATTTTGTAAATATTTATCTTACTATGAATTGCATGAATTTTTTCGTAAAAAAAAATTATATCATAATCGTTTTTATTTCATGCATTTCTTTATCAGTTTTTAAAGCTTTCTTGCAAATAAGTGGTATATGTTAAATTAAGGCTGCAAAACTTTTTATTTTTGACTTTTATAATTATATTTTATTGAAATCAAATTATGTGTGTTTTATTATATTTATTTAAATACGTTTAAATAGTAACCAGTGTAATGAAATTTAATCATCAGTAAAAATCATAAATTATCTTATAGAAACTACCGTAAGATATATTTTGAGATAAATGCCTTTAAGCTGCTGCATGATATTTTTTTATATATACAATAAGGAACTTTCTTTAAAAATGTGTTCAAAATAATTTTTAAAAAATTCATTTTTGAATTGTAATAATTTATATACATATTGTTAACATTTTCATTTAAGAAAATTGACTTAATTTTAGTTTAATTAAAGAACACGAAAATTGATTAAAATCTAAAGAGTTAAAAAAACTACATTTTAAATAATGTACTATTTGTTTAACAACAAAAAAATTATTGTTAATGTATTAGAAATATAATATACATTAACACCAATATACAACAATAATAAATTCAAACACAATGATATATACTTATTTTGACAAAATGCACATACAATAAAAAATTGTGTACATTTTATTAATTTCAATATTTTTTTTTGAATAATTAATTTAATTTTATAAGTTGCTTTTTCATTAATGTTGAATAAATGCTTCTAAACTTATTTGTGATACGAATTTATTTTTTATAATTTTTAATTAAAATTTCTTATAAAAGCACGAAACCTTAAACAAAATATATTTTTCATTATAAATAATTTCCATCAATTTTTTTTTTTTTAACTTTTTCTACAATATAAAGTTAAAAAAATAAAATTTATGGTGTTAAACAAATTAATTAAATCAATATATCAATTAGAATTGATTTTTCTGCAATTAATAAAATTTAAAAGTTATTTATATAAATATTATATATTCAATATTTAATTCAGTGAGATAAAATAAAATTTAGTTTTTGTACAACGAAGTTTTTCGAAAATTAGTTAAAATTGTTAATTAATTGTGTATTAAGAAAAACGACAATTTATAAAAAAAAAATTCATCAGAAAGGCTTCTCTCCTTTAAAATCAGATTTTTCATCAGAAAGGCTTCTTTTTCGTGTCCTTTCCTTATGGGTGAAATAGATATAAGGTATAAAAAACAAAGTAAAAATAAAAAAATCCTATTTTGCGATAAAGTCTATCACTACAGATTTCAAATATTATCTTATATTTCCTGATCAAATAAGCTGCTATTCATTATATCATACAAGTTTACTCAATGTGTACCTACCTGATTCTCATGCAAATCTTTTGGGGCATTAAAAATACTGGTTTTCTTATTAAAAAATATTTTTATTTTTTTAATTAATTTGATAATAAAAATATGTATTCTTATTTCGTATTAAAATTATTCTTAAAATTAATTTAATATTTATATAACTTTTATTGATATTTTCAATATAAATGAGATTTATTTTTATTATTTTTATAATTTATTAATTGTTTTATTTAATTATTGTTTTTAAAATAAAAAAAAATATTCTTAAATACGTTGAATTTAAGTTACTTTGAAGAAAGCATTTAAATTCTGGTTTTATTTTCTTCCTTAGTTAGCCGGAGGAACCTGCAAGATTTTTTGTGGTTCCACGCTCATTTTGTGCACACTTTAGGCTAATTAGACCGAGACATAGAGTTTAACGTGAATTTTGAACCACTAACAAACATCCATTCCCTCTCCAGGGTTCGAACCTGAAGCTCCAAAGGCCAGACCATTAGTCAATTGGCCACCAGGCCACGAGGAAACTTTTGGAGATATTGTTTGGTTTCTGAACAATGGAACTTTTGTTTCAAACCAGACAGGGGAAACTGTACCGGAAGTTCTCATATATGTTATAAGAATGGGCTGGATAAATCTGTAGGCTGTCATGCTCTACAGTTCAGTTGAAGTTCGAACTCCTAGAATTCCATCATTGAAAGTGTTATAAATTGTATTGTAATAACAAAATGTGGGTTCAGTGTTCTAGGTAGATTGTAGAGTCTGGGTAATGCTGAATCTATTAGATAATTATCATTATAATATTTAAAGATGATTCAGAACAAGCATTTTAAATTTGGTGTAATTATTTAAAAAATTAATTAAAAAAATTAGTGAAATTAAAAAAAGTATTAATTAAGTATTAGTATTAATTATCAATTAAGAATTAATTATAATATTAATAGAGCATTAAGTGAGTTTCTAGTAAAATTTGTTAAAGATTAATTATTTGTTTTTACTAAATATTCCATAAAATGGATGGCATTAATTGACCGACTTTTGAATCCATCGATTTTTTTTACATAATATAAAAAAATAAAATGAATACATTTTGCATCTTTCAAAAAATATTAAAAAATGTAATTATTCTAAATAAAATAAGAAATTAAGTTTAATATCATTTATTTCATAAGAATACATGTTTCCAAATAAATGAAAATAGAAAACAAAGGGTTTCAAATTGAATTCTTTACTTTTTTTTCAAAAACGCGAAAAGCGAACTCAAAAATTGAAAGCAAATTGAATGCAAAAGAAAAGAAAATGAAATTCAATTGATTAACTATATCTTACCATACATACAATGTTAATAAGTAGAGTTATTCATGCTGGAAATATGTATCATATAATAATAACTTAATGGACAAAGTAGCTTTGTTTTCTTGCTTTGTGCCTTCCATGCGTCTTTCTTTCACCCTATAGATAGATTGGTTCCGCCAATGATGAAATGGTTTTTATTCGCGAGTCACACGACACAGAAGAGATTGCTTTCGATTTACAAATTGCTATTGTATTATGCATCTGTGTGTGATGGATTTGATTTTAATAGGAAGTGTTTTCTTGCAAACGGTAATTCTTTTCGTCAAAAAGTACCCCAAATTTTCTTGCTTCTGTGTGCCTACTATGTGATTTGGTTACTGACTAAATCTTTTTATTTTATGAAGAAAAATGTGGTTTTTTTTGTTGATTTTTTTTGTTCTTGTAGTTTAATCGGTATTGGTAAAAAAAAAATGGGAGAAAATTTCATGGAGACGACCTAGAGAAAAATTATGTTTTTTGTATGCAGTGTATCTACTGATTTTACGATACCTATTACTTGATATGTAATTTTTACCTAATATATAAAATTGAAAACTGCTTCACGAAATAAATTTTCTAAAAAATATGTGCGTATATGTATATTAATAAATATGTGCATATTAATGCAAGCTGGTAATACAGACAGTTATTCTTTATGCCATAAACAAGGACTGCACTGCTGTTACTCCTTTAGCACTTCGCAGGGGGCACGTGTAGCTTGAAGATATTCTACCGACACTAGTAGCACTACCCCCACAACGCTCTACGATCCTATTAGGACCGGGATCTACGGTTTAAAAGTGGATCCCGAACCACTATAAACATCCATGGCACATCCGGGATTCGAACTCGATACCTGTGGTACCGAGTGTCACAGCGCTAGCTACTCAGCCATCAGGCTCCTCTGCTAAAAAAATTTAAAAACTGCCCATTTTTTTTTCTCTAAATTCAATAGATTATTTCTCTGATGAGTAACCCAAAATTTTGACAAAAATTTTAATTCTTCTTTTTATTCAAATTTGTTTTTATATTAAATTAATGCTTTAAAATTATATGCGAGCTTTATAACAATACCAATGTTTCATTGTTTAAGTAAATGAAGATTAAGGAAATATATATATGGATTTTTTTGTTATTTCCGTTTTGAATCTTCTTCGATATATTTCTCAAACCACCCACCTATATGAAATATATTTTGATGTTTATTGAAACCATTTAATGTTACTCCGTGTCTGATAGTTTATTTTATTTATCAATAGTTTTTTGAGAAAAATGCACGAAGTAAATAATGTAGGTGCTAAATTTAAAGTATTGCGAAAATAAGTAATGATACTTTGCATTAAAAAAATAACTATTATTTTGTTTATTTAAGTTAATAAATAAAAGTTTTTCCTAAAAGATTTAAACAAATATTTTTCATTGAATATTTATATACTGATTTTGTTTTGCTACTTACTTTGTAATAACAATTCTCTTTGTAATAACATTGTCTTATATCAATTATAAGAATATTCTTGAAGAAGCATTGAAATTGAAGACAATTCAGTTTAATATTGAAAGACGTAACACATTAAAAAAATTATTGGTCGTATTTTCAAAAGAAAAGACTTCCAAGATTCACTGTTTTCTTTCAGCATTTTAATTTAAAAATGAAATAAAATGTTCATAATATTATTTGCAAAAATTTTCTGTAACAATTTATGAGCCTTAGGACATATTGAAAAGTGTAATTTAAAACAGAAAATTGCTCAAAAGATTTCGAAAAATACTTGACAATTACATTAGAACACACACACACATACACAAAAACTGTTATAAAATGTTTTTGAGTATTATAGATGGAAAAACGGTATTTTTCTACGATTTTAGATAAAAAATAATTACATTACAAATGCAAAGCACAAATTCCTGTAAAAATCAAAGACAAATTAAATTTGAATGGAAAGAACTACGCATTTTTAAAAATTAAATAATTTTAAATCTTTCGATTTCTCCCGTGCATATGAAATTTTTATTATTATTATAGACTTTTTTTCCTAGAAAAAAATTTACTAGCTATGGAGTGAATAGGGAATATTATAACAGGCATTACTAATGGCAAAAAAAAAATATCTTAACTCTTTTAAGGCTTAAAATTATTTACAAATAGATATGTTTTATATATGTAGATAGATTCAGAGTTAACTGATTACATGAAAGTTCGTGTCAAATTAACTCTATATGAGTTAATATTAAAAGTCATATGAACAGTGTTTTTATTTATTATGTTTTTGAAATTCCAGAAAATATTAACTACAACATAATTTTCATTTTTTTTTTTTTATGATTAGGATACTCAGAATTTCAAAAATAACATTTTCTTTTCCAGTTTAAATTAAAATATGATTTTAATAAACTTGTGTTATTTACAATTTGATTTAAAATTGTGTATAATTTCAATTAAAAGTTATTGAAAAACGAACTAAAGACAGTGAATAAGATTAAGAACATCAATTATAAATTATATGAAATTAAAAACGGTCACTGATCACTAAAGACGGTTTGTTATTCTTTCAATAAATTGGTGAATTTTTAAATGTATTCTAAGTAGGTGATTTAAAATATATACCTATTATCTTTATAATTAAAAATGTTCGTATTTGGTAGATATCTGATTAAAAAAATTATCTTTATTCAATCTCTCAATAGTCATACTTGTCGATCGTAATTTTCTATTATCCTTCGATGCAAACATTTTTATAGAATTTATTTTAAAACTTAATTTTGAGAAAACTCATAAAAATATGCATAATGACTAAGAAATAATTGCAGAATGTACATCTGAATTAGGGAGCCAAATTGCTTTTTTTTTTTTTTTTTATTTTTCCCAAGTGGGTTTGTGAGAATTACTGCGAATTACAAATGATTTTGTAAATGCGGAAAATTGAAAGGGGCTACCAAAATATTAAATATCTTACAAGTAGATTATAAAACTACTGATTGTGCTAAATGAAATTTAATATGTCTATTTTTATTTCCGATAGATTATATTTATACATAAACGTATATTGTAAATATAGAATTTGCTATTTGAAAAAAAAAAATTTTTTTGAGATTTTATTTTCATTTAGTGCAAATATAATATAATTTTCTGCTGTAATGTGCATAAAGTTTTCATTTTGGAAGTATTAGAAAAGATCACTTTTTTTACAGCATCAGAATTTTCATTTTTTCAAACTTTAGCAGTAGTTTAATAAAATATACAAAATTTTCTCACATCTATGAGTCTTAGGACAGATTAAATAATGTAATTTAAAACAAAAAATTACTTAAAAGATTTGTAGAATTTATCAATTACATTAGAAACACAAAATAATTAGTTAGAAATTTTTTTTAATGCTATTGATAGAAAATAGCAGTTTTTCTACGATTTTTATTAAAGAGTTACATTAAAAGAACGACACAAGCATTCTTGTAAAAATTAAGGACAAATTAAAGTTTCAGTAAAAACACAATTTTTTAAAAATTGTAATTTTTTTAGTCTTTTGATGTCTCTCATGCATATGAAATTTTTATTTTTATTATAGATTTTTTTCCTTTAAAAAAATAACTGCATGATGAGTTCTAAGTGCTTTTGTGAGAGTTACTACGAATTAAAAGTGATTTTGTAAAAGCAGAGATTTTAAAGGGGCTGCCATTATATTAAATATGTTAAAAGAGATTTATAAAAGTACCATGGTTGTTTTTTAATCTTAAATTAGAATTTATCTTTTAGAAATCTATCTAAATCTCTTATTTCCGATAGATTTTATTTATATATAGACGTGTACCGTAAGCAAATAATTTGTTATTTGAACAAAAAAGAATAATTTTATGAGACTTTTTATTTTCATTTTGAAAGTATTCGAAACGATCACTACTTCTTTAGCGTCAATTTTAAATTATTTCAAACTTCAACACTATTTTTAGCATCAAATAATTACAAGTGCTGAGAATATTACTACTAGAATCATTCATTCAGGAATGCTACAGCTTTCCTTTCCTTTCTTATATGTTCTTCTTTTTCTTTCTTAGCTTATCATAAATTATTAAAAGGAAATATAATGCCATCGGAAAAAAAAATATCAGTATTACAAAATATCATGATTCAGAAACTGGTAAGCTTTTTATAAATTGTGTTAAAACATTAAACATATTGCTACAATGAGATGTTCTTAATAATGTCCCATGTTTGCTTTTTTATTACTTAGAAGACAATAATAAATTTCTTTTCAATGTCATCTGAAGGAAACACATTAGAAAATGCCGATACAATTATATTTTTTTTTATATGCGCCTGATATTTATACACTTGTCACATTATACAGAATGTTGATGCAATATATAAAACATGAGAATAACTAAATATCAAGAATGTCAAAGAATTAATTATTTTCTAATTCTTACATTAAAGTATCTTTCTATATAAATTAATAAATAAAACTGTATAAATAAATTGAAATTTCGAATACTGTATAAAAGGTACTTCCAGGTTTATGTGTGTTTTTCTTAAAATCGAAGAAAAACTGTCTCATTGTTATCTAGTGATGATTTTATCAGCAAAACAGAAAGATTAATTGTCACCATGTCATTGGCAAATTCTAAAAGTTAGCGTATGGTGTTCAGCCCATAAATAGTCTCCAGCTGAATTTTAAGATAAAATTCATTTAGATAAATCTTACAACTACAGATTATCAGTTTCGAATTATTCAAATTTTTTTTTTTTTTTCTCTTCAGAGCTTGCCCAATGTCAATGGTTAATTTTATTCGATTTCTCCCAGCCTTCCGGTTTTGTCCTACGAAGTTGGACATGTATTGGTGTAATTGCATGTTGGATGGTGTAAATCTCAGATACATTTAGTTTGGTGCCTTATGTAAATTTCGTTAGATAGTATAGATTCATTGTTGCAGAACAACTAATGATTAAATATCAGTTACCTTTTGATAAAAAGCCCCCATATACTGAATGTACCCAATATATCCATATACCTTACATATACAGAAACATATCCATACATCCAATATACCCATATACCCATTTTGATAAAAGGCCCAATATGTATATACCCAATTGTACCCAATAATAAATCCATATACCCAATATGTCCATATACATATATAATGAAACGTATCCGTAAAATCCAATATATCCAATATGTCCATATAATCAATAAACCATATATCCAATATACCTTCACTCTAGATGAATTGGCAAAATTGTGTTTAGAATTTGAAATAAGACATTTCTGGTTCGAAATTTCATGCACATGAACCAGTACCAAAATTCTCCGTTATAAAAGGATTGGCAATACAATATCTATAATCTATAAGGCAGGAGGTCCTTCTATTTGGCTCGGTTTAATAGAGAATGGGTGTAAATTCCAGATTCTTTTTAATTTCATGTTATATCAAAATAAAGAGAGCGATACAAATGCATGTGTGCAGTGTAAAGGGCCCTCAATGTAGCAACCTGATTAATGATGAATCTTTTACATATGTGTCATTCTAAAGATGAATGATATCAGCTAAAATTACAAGTCATTTAAATGGAAAAACAATAACTGTCCAAATTTAAAAAAAATTCCTTTTGAAATAGAAAAAATAAATAAATAAGTGAAATCGCATTGCTCTTATTTTCATTTATTTCGCATAACCCTGCAATCTTACATATAAATCTGGATAAATTCTACATATCTAGATAAATTTTAGATACCAGAGTAAAGAAAGGGCACAGATGCGTTTGGTATGCATGAAGACTTCCATATCTCAATTCGCACAAGGGATCACAAGAGGGAATGAAATATCGTCTTTGTAAGTATATCAGAGTATTTACGCGAGGCTAAAAGTTAAAGGGTAAAGTAGTTTGGACATGTTGGAAATATGACGAATGGTTTCATGCAATGGGAAGAAATAGTGGCGATGTGGCCACCTGGGAAAAGTTGGGGAAAACGAGGAAGATGGTTCCTTCAAGATTCCTAAGGATGGAGTGTTTGTCAAAAATGAAATAGAAAACTGCGGAGGAAAACTCATGTTTCTTTTCAACTAACCGAGGTAAGTAATAAAAAAGAATTTTCATGTCTCCAAAAAAAAAATTACGTTTTTAAAGTTCTAACGAATTTTGCGTATGTAAATTTAAGAAATTTACAGTAACAAAGAAAATTAAAAGAAAATTAATCTAATGAAACTAAAAATTGAATTTGATAAAATTAAATCTTATTCTAAATAATAATAAATATATGTGTGAAATAATAAGATTTAATATATTAATTTTACTGTAGCCAAAAAATTAATTTTTTAATTTTATTTTCTATTTGCTGTATACATTGATTAAAAATCCCTGCTGAGGATTGAGAATCTATACAAAAAAAGGTTAAATTACAAAAAAACATTAATTTACAATAAAGTGTTATTTAGAAATTTATTAATGTAGTTTTAAATTTTTAGCAAGTTTATGGATGGAGTATGTGTTGATCAACATACAGATTTAAGGTTAAATTTTAATGTTGTGAGAATTTATTTTTTTAATTAATAAATTAATTAATTACCGTGCACCTTTTTATTGTGTAAGTTATTAGACGCTACTGTCAAATTCACAACACACAATGACTTTTCTATTTCTGGGTATATGAGAGTTTTGCTATTAATGCGTCGATTTTAAGAGCTACAAATCCCTTCAAACATTAGCAAATTTTTTCTGTTTTTATATCCTTTATTGTTTTTTTCAATATTAGTATATTTTTGTAAGACAGTAATATCGCTTTTACATATTATTTTGATTTGATTACTTAATTAAATTCTAAATGCCATTATGCAAATAATGTTTTGAAATATGTTTCCAAAATAAGGATGCAATGTTTGTGGATGATGTTTTTGAAATATGTTTCCGAAGCAAGAAATAATCATTTTAATTCCTTATTCTCCTGCACGATTTATAATATTTAATAATTACTATTGTTGCTAATTTAATTTGAATTTGATTTCGAGTGATTCTTAAAAGTAATATGTCCCATAATTGTAAAGAATATGAAGTACCTTAAAATATTTTTTAATTTTTTTTTAAATTTTAATATTTTTAAATTTTAAGATATTATTAAACAAAAGCATAATTTTTTTTTTATATATTTTTCTAACAGTTATTTTAATTTTTTAACCATCATTTTTCTTTAATTATTTTAAAACTTTCACGAAGCAAGAAATAATCATATGTATATAATATTTATAAAAAATAATATTTTCGAATTTTTTAAAAAATGATTTAAGATAAATATCTAAAAACACTCCTTTTCTCTTATTTTTTAAAAATTTTAAACATGATTCTTGTTCTGCTTTTGAAAATAGATTCTATCTCATCGTAACGTACTTATTTCTTCTCATATTTTACGCATTAAAAAAGTATTTTCATTATTAACTTGTATCTCTTTATAAGATGATATACCTTTTAAACTGGATTACAGAAAGTGGTAAAATATATTCTTTTATTTTGAATTCCAATATGGGGGCGATTATTTTTCAATAAGTTTTTTTGTAGTAATTTATTATTCAACATTGAGTTAAGCTACTTTTTAAAATTAAACCTTCAATATTCCAGTAGCTTAAAATGTTCCGGTAGAGAGTTATTTTTTCACGGCTTTAGAATAATATATTTTGAAGTTCAAAAAATTGTAGAAAATCAAAGGTATTATGCATGAAAAGTTTAAAAATCAAAACAAGAATGCAGAGAAAAAACAGACAAATATAAAAATCCAATAAGTCCCACTACTGTATCTAAATTTTCATGAATTACAGATTTTTACTTTAGAAAAAAAGTGAATATTCGAATTTTCAAATTAATTATCAATAAAATTATAAACATTTGACATCTTAGTAGAGTATCATGTTAAAAATAACTTGGGTAAAAATGAATAAAATTAACTACGACATTAACTTACGACGTCTAAATAAAATTAACGATGTTGACTGACTATTGAAGTGTTCTAAACAGTCATCCATATTTGAAATATGTTTCAGTATCAATTTCGTATATTAATACCATTCATAAAATTATATCACAGGATATTCTTAACCTATTTTTCAAAAAAAAAATGAGAGAAATCATATAACATTTTTAGCGGTTGTTTTAAGAAAAATTAGCAACTGTCATCCCATCTCGATTTTCTGCTTTTACACACAATTTTACTAGAAGTTCATCAGTACTCAGAAGACAGCGTGGAGCTCAGTGTTTTTTATTGGTTATTATCGCTTGCATTTACTCTATGTTGTTTTAATCAACATGAGTAAATAAAAATTAAAGCATTTGTGATAATAACATTGATATCAATTGATAGTAGCATTGAGATATGGTGATGTCGAAAACTCTGAGGTTTAATAATTATAGTTATATTTGTAACGTGAAATTATAACCACTAAAATTAACTTTATTTTCCAGATTAATAGTAAAATGAAAATTATAAAATCGTTCTGATAATAATTCTAACGATAACATTTTAAATAAAAGAACTGCATATTAAAAGAAAAAAAAACCTCTCATCTTTACCAGGTTTAAAAGTATTGGAAAAAGGTTAAAAAGTCAACATCTTAACAAATAGATTTTCTACACAAAGTTTCAGTTAAAAATAATAATATTCTCCAAGAAAACAATTCTAATTATGTATATATAATATTTATGTGTGGGTATCGGTGTAATTTATTTTCTTAATTTTAAGCCTTTTTAGTAAAAATAAATTATTTTTTTTTACTGGATTTGTGAAAGAAACTGAATTTTTTTTGTTACTTATATGTGATATACAAATTTTATTTGTTAATTGATAGAGAAAAATAGAGAAAACTATTCACCATTTGAGACTCAGCAACTTTTTAAAAATTTTAATTGTGTTTACATAATATGTGTTCGTACTGTATATTTACCATAGAATAAATTTAAAACTTTTTATTTAAAGAAGAATTTCACACTTTTCGTAACAAATGTTTGAAATAAAGATGAAGTCCTTTCCTTTTTGTACGTTTTCAAAAGTATTGGAATTTTACATATATCAGATTTTATTAAAACATGTTTGTTTCTTTCTCTTTCAATAAAATATATCATTAAACATTTAATGCATTTCCATAACTCTGAAATATTTAATATCAATTTCCTTTATTAAAGTAATACAAAGAAAATAAGAGAATCGCAAATTGATACATATCAATTTCCTTTTTTGAGATTCAAAGGAAAAAATAATTTATCTCTAAAACAATGTTGTGCATAATAATTTCTTTTTTTCGTTACTGATTCTGAAATAGAATATTTTAACTTGCATTAGGAAAAAATATCAGTAGTTACAAAAACAGGCACATTGAAATAAAATATATATATATATATATATCATTTTTTTTTTTTTTTATGTTGGCAACAAAATATGTCACATTTTAAAAATATATTTTCATATTAAGAGTATAAGCAACAATTTATTTGAAACATTTCAGGGAATATATTCAATCCCTAACCAATTTCAAAATAGCTTCTGTTTAAAAAAGATACAGTTTAAATATATTTGGGATATTAAATATTATTATTATTGAACATATCTTCACGTTTGATTTAACGTATTTGTATAATATTTTAAATAATGTTTTAAAGAAATAATTTTTTTTTTTTCATTTTTATTCAGAAAATTTGATTAACAAACTGAACATGGACAATAAGTAAATAAATTCATATTTTACAGTCTTCCATGAATTCATATTTTATAGCCATCGTTAAATTCATTTTTTTTTAATATTATCTTCTTGAAAGTTCACTCCTAAATGAAAAACTTGGTAAAGTTTCCATTTTTTAATGTTCATAATTTGCAGCTATATAACTCCTAAAAGAATAGCACTGTTTGTATTTACATTAATAATAAAAATATCAAATATTCATACTTTATTTTTTTGAGATTTCAGTGATAATATCGAGATATTTTTGAGAATATTGAAAGTATTCTAGAAACACTGCTGTTTTGACTTTTTTTTATTTCGATTTGTTTTAAAATTTGTAAAATGATTTAATGTGCTACATATGTTGTATGATATTAATGATATTTTATGTGTAGCACAATATACAATTTATCACCTTGGTATAAAATATTTTTTATATTTCTACACATAATATCATCTTGTTATCGTTTGATATTTTCAATTATTTTATAGTATCGATAGATTAACACTTGATAATATTTGACATTAAAGTAATAATACTTTTCGAGCACTAATAATATCAATGCCTGTATTTTTAGCTCCAACTCAACATTTTTATTAATATTAATTTCCAGTGAAAACATTCATCAGCCTAATATCTTATAGTAATTAAATATCATTTTAGAATTCTTGTAGCAAATATTTATTTTATATTTACATACACTAATACATTCTACATACACTAATTTCAAAACTACATATGCAATTAATTTGCTAATGCTTATCCTTCCAACATACCACAATAACAATTTAGGTATGTTTATTTACTTTCATATGCTGAACATAATAAACAAGAAATACGATGCCATCATTTCCTGCAAGAATATTATTATTTTAAACAAAATTCTTACCTAATCCTTCCGAGAACAGTACGTGTACAGCCAGTCAACAAGTTTCAGTACACAACAATAATGTAGCATAATATACAATTTATGTATATAAAACATTGTATTTATATACATAAATTATTGTATATTATTATTATGTTTTATATGTAACATAATAATAATATACAATAATTTATTTTGTTATAAAACTTTTTTACTTTTTACATACACTAATTTCAAAACTACATAAAGAATTAATTTACCCACAATAACAGTTTAGGTATGTTCATTTGCTTTCTTTGTTCTTTATTATGCTGAACATAACCAGCAAGAAATCCGATACCATCATTTCCTGCAAGAATGTTATTATTTCATACAAAAATTCTTACCTAATCCTTCCAAGAACAGCACGCGTACGGCCAGCCAATAAGATTCAATACACAACAATTCTTCGTTGCGAACGAAAAAGAAATGGTGACATGCGCTGACCCAGATCCTTCCAGAAGATGGCAAACAGGATCCATTAGGGGGTGGACGGTGTCCAGGACAGTCGTGACTAATTTATAGGCGATGAGGGGACGTTATTGCGGATATCGTATCAATTAGAGCGATTGATGGCGCATAAAAATGATTGGATAGCTGGTGGTCTTAATCATGTCAATCACAGGCGGAAGGCCCGCGTATCAATCACTTTATACGCCATGCCGTGTACACACATCAGACAGAAAAGAGATTGTGTTCGGTTAATTAGTTTTTTTTTTTCAATCCTCCAATATTTATGTCTTCATCATTTTGGTTGTATCGTACAAAAACTATGGATTTGAGGAACCAAAAGGTTTTTAATTTGGTGAATAAATTGAATGGACACATTTAAATCTCTTACTAAATAATCTTATATATATATCCAATAAGATATATATCCAATCAGATTTTATTTATTTTTGCCATAACGTAATCTTCTTTTGCTGTATATTGTTGTATCATATGAAAGTATTTTAGTCCAGACTATTTTAAGAGTATATAAAATTAAAAGCTATGAATTTGAGTAACCAAAAGGTTTTTAATTTGGGAGATAAATTGAATGGAAACATTTAAATCTCTTATTAAATAATCGTATATAACCAATGCTCTGATTTTATTTATTTTTTACCATAACCTAATCTTTAGCTATATTTTGTGCAATCATATGAAAATATTTTAATCCACACTATTTTAAGGGAATATAAAAATAAAAGCTATGGATTTGAATAAATAACCAAAAGGTTTTTAATTTGGGGGATGAACAATTAATTTTCTTACATATACCCAATACTCTGATTTTATTTATTTTTTTGTCAAAATGTATCCTTATACTGTAAATTGTGATTGTGCAAATTATAAGAAAATATTTTAATCCACACTATTTTAAGGTTATATAAAAATAAAAGCTATGGATTTGAGTAGCCAAAAGGTTTTAATTTGGGGGATAAATACAATGGAAACGAAAAGTTTCCATTAATATCTTACTAAATATTCTTATATACCCAATGCTCTGATTTAATTTATTTATTTTGTAATAAAGCAACCTTATGCTGCATATTGTGCAAGCATATGAAAATATTTTAATCCAGACTATTTTAAGGGCATGATTAAAATGTATAAATGCATAATGATGCTATGTATTGGAATGCCAACCGGATTTATTCGATGAGTTAGACAATTGAAAAATACACTCAAGAGTCAAAACATTATGACCACCTGTCAATAACGAGTTGGCCCACCTTTGGCGCGCAACACAGCTTCAACCCTCCTTGGCATGGATTAATACCACCACTTAATACCAGTTAAATACCACCTCCACCTGATCACTTGCCTTTCACGTCATCCAGGCAGGCGAGTTCATTGCAAAATGTAGGGGTGGTCATAATGTTTTGGCTCTCTTGAGTGTATATTATTTATAATTTTTAAACATTTCAAATCTCATTAGAATGGTTTAATCTTATAATCTTATCTGTTTAAGTTAATATTTATTTTAATTTTAATACTTTGATCATTTTATTTATATTTATCTTATTTTATATTATATTTTTTTTTTATACTTATCTTTTAGGATTTTTTTTTAATCTTTAATTTAATGTTTATAATATAAAATTATATAAATTAGAGATATTTGATAAATTAGAAATATTTCGTTATCATTTGATATTTTCGATTATATTATAGTATCGATACATTAATACTTGATAATATTTGACAATTTAAGTAATAATATTTTCTAAGTACTAATAATATAAATGTCTGTATTATTACCTCGAATTCAAAATTTCTATTAATATTTATTTTCAGTGAAAAAAATACATCAGACGAATATCTTATAGTAATTAAATATCATTTGAAGAATTCTTGTAGCAAATATTTATTTTATGTTTAAAAATTTAATTTAAAATGTATATTACCATATGCATTATAACGAAACTGATTAATAGGGCAATATATTCTGCGACAGTTTTAATCTTTACTTAATGGAAAATAAATGATGCGATAAGAATTCTGAATCCTTGTCTTATATAAATCATAAGCAATTTACTATATATTATTAGAAAGTTTAATTAAATTATGGATAATCATAATGTTATCTCAATATTTTTCTACTACATTAAATTACTTGAACTATTAAAACTAAAAAAGAACTCTTTATTCAGTGTAATATATAAGTGATAGTAAATATTATTTAATGGTGACAAAGAGCCGGGAAACCATTTCCTTAGATACAACATTATAATCTCAAAAGGGGAAGAAAAACTATGTAATAAAGAAATACTATGAGATAGATAATTTAACAAAAGTACTATTATTATTAACACATTAAATGCATTAAATTTAATAACCTATCTAAAAATAAAAACAAATCATATATCACATTGTTAGAATAAGGACGTTTACATTTATTTTAATATCTTTAATAATAGTTACACATTTTTCAAAGGATGTGTAACTAATTGTAATATTTTAATGTAGTTAAAGCAACACCTTTTTGCATACAAAAGAATAACGAAACAGAGATAATGCGTTTCTTAATAAACAATTTAAACAACTAAAAATGAATTCCTCATAAGAATATTGAAAACATTAACTATAAATAATTAAACGACTTAAATTCATGAATTATAATTTAATTTAAAATATCGAATATCAAATTAAACTGATGAAATGATTAACTGATTAAACTGATTTTTCAAATTAAACTGATGTGTCTAGTGGATAGTATTAGTTCTTTGAATTGAAAATACTTGCTTCGAAGCTATTAGGCGAAGTCTCACAAAAATATGAAATTGAGGAGTAAGATCCTCTTAGATTGGACTGGAATAGAAAAAATGGAAGGTACGACCACCCCGTATGTCATCCCTAAAAATATTATTTTGTAAATTGAAATAACGCGACGTACTATACAATACAGCAAGACCTCACCGTGTATCATGAGTACTGGTGAATCAGCTATTCTAGTAACTAATAATCGTAGGTTAAAAGGTCCAGAAAAACAAGACATATTCATGAATTACCGAAACACTTAACATATAGTTGAACACCTAATAAATAAGAAATTAAATGAATGGAAAACAATGTCACGACACAAAACAATAATAATGAATGGCGAATTCTACGAGGCTTGTTGAACCTTGAAAGTATAAGGTTTCTTGGACATTAATTTCATTTTAGTTTCATTTCATTTGAAGCCTCGCAGAAAGATGAAAAGGATGAGCATGTTCCCTTTCGATTTGTCCCAGTAGAAAAATGGGAAGGTGTGACCACCCCGAATGTCATCCCTGGAAAAAGTTATTTCCAAATTGTAGTAGTCCAATGAGCAAGTATAATGCAGCAAGACCTTATCATGCACCCTGAGTATTGATGAATCTACTACACACCAGCTATTCTAGTAACTAATAATTGTACGTTAAAAGGTATAGAAAAAAATAAACATCTTCATGAATTACTCAAACAATTAACATAATATAGTTGAATACCAACTAAATAAAAAAATAATAAATGCACGGAAATAATATCAAGACACAAAACAATAATAATGAACGGCGAATTCTACGAGGCTTGTTGAACCTTGAAAGCACAAGTTTTCTTGGATTCATTTCCTTTCATTTGAAGCTTCACAGAAAGATGAAAAGGATGAGCACGATCCCCTTCAATTAGATTCTAGTAGAAAAAATGAAAGGTGCGACCACCCCGAAAGTCATCCCTGGAAATATTTTTTCCGAATTGTAGTAGCACAATATGCAATACAATGCAGCAAAACCTCACCATGCACCCTGAGTATTGGTGAATCTGCTATTTTAGTAGCTAATAATTGTCCAGAGAAAAACAACATTTTCATTAATTACACAAATAATTAACATAATATAGTTGACTACCTAATAAATAAAAAATATATATATACTAAAACAATGTCACGACACAAACCAATAATAATGAATGGCGAATTGTACGAGGCTTGTTAAACCTTAAAAACACAAGTTTTCTTGGACATTCATTTCATTTGAAGTTTACTTTGTATCTGAATATAGTTCTTTCGTTTCCATGGCGACAGAAAACACTTTGCCTGTGAATGAACGTAAGTCTCTAATGATTTCACTGAAAATAGATGCTTCTGTTCGAAGGACGATTAAATGGTTGGCACGCCATGAGAGAAACATACCTTTAGAAGTTCTTCTCTATTATCATATTTATTGGAATGTATTAATAGCTATTTATTTGCAATTCTCTTTTTGCTGCATAACAAATGAATAAAAAAATATTGGTTATTGTATATTTGAAATTACCGCAAAGTCGATGGCAATGCAATATTTGGTAGACAGATGTTGTTAATTTGTATAATACTGGAGTTATTTAAAAAAAACTCAATATAATTATGCTTTCTATTTCATATTCTAAAGATATATTTATTTTTTGGGTTTTGTTGACATAAATTCAGAATATAAAGACTTGGTAGTAGATATGATAATACAAATATTACTCTTAAAGAAGTATTATCTTTTATTTAAAAAAAAAATAAATGTTATTTATTAAATTACAAATATAAAATTAAAATTATTACTTATTCAGAAATATTGATATTCACTCTAGGAACAAAAATAATAACGTATTATGAAAGAAAAATCTCAAGAAGCAAAATTTGGTAAATTTATTGGAAAAAAAAAATATTACCGTTTTAAAAAGAATTAAATATTTTATTCAGGATATAAATCTTAATTAAGCCAACTAATCAATAAGGCATGTTCTGACTTTCTTCTGTTTGGCAATTATTCGTACAATTGGCAGATGGCCCTCTGTTGACTTTCTTGTCGGACTCTTTACTATTGCTAAGTTGTATTGGTGAGATATTTTGATAATGTGAGACGCCTGCTTACCAGAGGGTAAACATGCTTAAATGGGGAGATATGTTGAGGCCTAACTGACCAGGTAAATGTTTGACAAGTGCAAAGACGATCAGTAAAAAATGATTTAAGTATTGCAACCGGAATATCAGAGATCCAATGAAGGATAACACAACGCAACGGAGTAAATATTATTTACGACATATAGGTTTGCTAAATAGATGTCCATTTAACCAAATGGTTATTCCAAATTGACCGAAACTGATAATATATTATTCTGTATATTAATATTATACCAACAATCTAGAGTAAACTATATCTGCTACTTTTCAAAAAAAAAAAAAAAAAGAAATTCCAAAACCATCAAAGAAAAATTTGCAAAATATTATACAAGACAAACCTTCTATATTTAAAATCAAATTTAAAATTTAAATTAATCGTTCAGTTTTAAATCTACAATGAACACAATCTACAATGAACTACAATGAACACTACAGCCCTTTCATTCATTATTTGCCTCGAATGTCAATGGTTACATGTATAAAAATTATTTTTTTAATATATTCATTATTAAACTAATTTTCTGGATCGTTAATTTGCTGTGAATATAAACCAATAACGTAGACAAATTTTTTAAAAAGTTTTTAGTTAAAGAATAATTTTAAGATATTTTAATTGTTTGTAAATTCCATGTAAAACAAATAAAAACAAGTTTCAGAAAGCTATTAAATTTATTTTAAAATTTTCTAAATTATTTTGAATTGTATTTGTTTTTCATTTTTACGAGTTTTTATTTTCTGCCGTGCTAATGTGTAAAACATCCTAAATATAAATTGTAAAAATTCAAATTGATTTTCAAAATTTTGATAAATTGAGTCAATTGTGATATATTTTTAATTTACATAGTCGACCACTATACAAAGTAATAGATTTGCCCTGCCATTCATAAGAGGAATTAATTATTTAAAATTTCTAATTTATATGTTAAAAAATGGATTTTGTTATAAATAAAAAAATAGCTTTACTTCACTTCCCACGATTTCCTAGAAAAATAGATTGAAATCTAAAAACGAATAGTACATAATTAAAAGCCGTTTAAAAAAATGTACTGTCAAAATAGGGATACAATATTTATTTAAAATAGCTAAACAGAATATTTAAAATAAAAATGCCTTGATTAATTTCAAATGAATTGCAATTTATAATAAAGTCATAAATGCGAAGTGATGTAATGGATAGAAATCAACTAATACTTTTCTAACTGATATAACACAAACCATTAGTGATAGTATAGACTCGTTTATTATAGTTAATAAAACTTTAAATAATTTATAGTTAATAGAAATAACTTTTCTTTAAAAGTTATTTCTTTCAATTTGTATAAATTTATCAAGAACTACCAAAAATATTTTTATTGCATATTAAATTTTTAAATACGTTTATTTTGAAATATTTCATCACGTCAGTAATCATACAAATTTGTTCTTTTAAATTATTGGTGTTAGGAAAAAAATCATTTAATTGA
Organism: Caerostris extrusa; assembly: GCA_021605095.1. Classification (NCBI taxonomy): domain Eukaryota; kingdom Metazoa; phylum Arthropoda; class Arachnida; order Araneae; family Araneidae; genus Caerostris; species Caerostris extrusa. The sequence goes on from BPLR01002505.1 coordinate 116,033, forward strand.
TAATAATCTAACATCACTCTGTAAGTTTTAACACAAATAATTAAATTTTATATCATGCACTAGTAAACTGTCTTTCCTTCAATATATAGGGATGAATAATTTAATATTGATATAACCTCGATAGAGATACTTACGTAGCCATAGAAATAGCGCTGATGGATTAATCAATACTGGCGTCTATTGATTTATAATAATGTCAACGGGACATTTTTAATTTTAATTTTAAATGCCTTTCATGTGTGCTGAAGGCTACTAATATTTAGAATAATGTGGCTTACAATGATGGATGTTTAAGATTTTGGTATTCATTACTGTTAAAATATGAATTGTTGTTAACAATGCGATGTTGTTAGTATAATTAGAGAACAATAAAATTTCGAGAGCAACATAATATACAATAATACGATAATAGGAAGAACATGAATTTTCCTGAAGGAGGGAAATAGTATATGTTCAAGTCACAAGTTAAAAAATTGGGAAACTATTCGCGTGATAATTTTAAAAATTGTTGCAAGTTCAAAATTGGTAAAATAAATCAGAAATTAACTCATGATTACCTCTTTGTAATTTTGATCTGAAGAAATAGCAATTAATCTGTGTCGATGCCAAATCACTGTAAATCTTTATAGAAGACAAATTACTAAATCTGTAGGTCGAGAAGTTTTGCCCTTGAGCAGAAAAAAAAGTATATAGATGATGATGATGCTTTGGAAGATGTTCTGTCCATTTTGCTGTGCAAACTAACCCGCGGATGAAAAAGTTAATACAAAATGTTGAACTAGCCTTATGCCCCAACATTAAAAAAATTACTAATTTTCTAATATTCTATATCAATTTTTAACAAATAAAGAGAAAAAAAATTGGCTTACATTTATAAGATACCAGATGGATGGACATAAAATCCCAATTTATAAATAATTGTATAGTTTATAATGTGTGTCATATATAATGCAAATAAAATTTTAAATCCAAGTTTTTCAATCTAAATTATTTGTGTTCATTCCATTAAAACCATTGAGAAATTGTCGTAAATTATTACTTACCAACAGTAACCTAGGGATATGAATAGATTTTATGTGCCACTAAAATTATCACAAATTCTTTCATTTTGAATTTTCGTATAAAAGCACATTGAACAGCAACGAAAACAATCTTAATATTCAAATATCCAGATAAAGCATTCTACGATTTTAAAGACCCACTGACATCTAATGCGTCAGTTTATATAACACGGCATACACAAGGCCATTAAAACCTTATCAGCTGCCAACAAATATAACGATCGGGATAAATGCTAGGAAAACAGGGGTATTAAAAAGAAAAGGAAAAAGACTAACATTATGCGTTTGCAGAGCATTAAAATTCCCACTAATAAAATAGGAGCCGTTAATGTTTGTTTTCCGGTCCAGCAGATAATTCTTTACAGATTTCCGGCAAACGTTAAGGCTGTAACAACGAGTTTTAACGAACTGCGAACGCTAGTTGAAATATAACGCTGCAATCGGCATTTAAGAGGAAATGTTCTTGGCAGTTTTCATAAATGGGGAAATGGAAAAAAAGTGAACAAAAAAATTAGACGAGGGATATTTATTTTAGAATTTGCCTTGTCTAATACATGACTATGTTGGGTGATTAAAGTTATTTTTCAAGGCATTTTGATATGACGATTTATGTCATTTTCCTGTTAATTTATAAGTATTGAATATCGATGTAATTAAAATAATTAGTCATATTTTGGTATTGACATATTATTAATTTGTAGATTAACAAAGAATTTCTTATTGTATTGATTTTTACTGTATAAATATGTTAATAACCTAATAAATTCTCCAACAATTTTTTTTTTTTTGAAACCGATAAATATAAGTGAATCTAGATAAATAAATTTTATATTATTTAAGCTTAAGTTGCATTTCCTTTAATATATAAGGATGAATAATTTAATATTGATATGACCTTGATATAGATAATCATTTAGCCATAGAAATAGCGTTGTTGGATTAATCAATACTGACGTCTATTGACTTGTAATAATTTCAACGGGACATTTTTAATTTTAATTCTAAATACTTAACAGCTTTTCATATGTGTAGAATGCTGCTAATATTTAGAATAATATTGGATGTTTAAGATATTTGTTACTGTTAAAATTTCAGATATTGTTAACAATGCAATGTTGTTGATATAATTAGAGAAAATAAAATCTAGAGAGAAATTTAATACACACTCATACAATAATAGGAAGAATAAAAATTTTCCTTAAAGGGAAATATTCTTCATTTAAACCATACATATTCTACGTTAAGTTGCGTTTCATTATACGTTAAGTTAATAATCTCGGAAACTATTCGCTCAATCAGTTTAATAATTAGTGTAATTTTAAGATTGGTAAAATAAATCTAAAGTGATTACATCTTTGGACCTGTGTTATGAAGAAATTATAATAAATATGTACTAAGGCCAAACCGCTATTTATCTGTAAGAGGGGAAGTTTTATCCTAAAAAAAAAAATTTTTCTTAGATGGGTATCCCAAAGCATCGTTCTAAAAAAGTAGTATATAAATGATGTTTTGCTATGCAAACTGACCCACGGAAGAAATAATTAATATTTTTTTTTTTTTAATAATGCAGCTGGCAAACATTTAGAAAGTTGTTTTTTATGTCATAAGCAAGGACTTGACCGACGTTACTCACTTTGCACCAACCAGAGGGCAAGTGTAGCTTTAAGATTAGCTACTGACGCGGAGTAATATTACTCCCTAAACGCTCTACAATCATGTTAAACTAGGACATACAGTGTAAAGTGGACTTCGAACTACTACAAACATCCATGGCACTGCCAGGACTTGAAAGCGAAACCTGTAGTACCGAGCGCCAGAGCGTTAGCCACTCAACTACCAGGCCGCTGAAGGGGCAATATTACAGCTGAATAAGCTTTATGCCCGACCATTAAAAATATTATTAATTTTCTTTCAAAAATTTTTCGCAAATTGTATATTAATTGTCAGCAAATAAAGAAAAGTTTAAATACTAAATAAGGGCTCACATTTGTAAGATTTCAGATAAATGGCCATATAATTGCAATTGTATATTTGTATGTACTTATAGCATGCGTCATATATAATGCAAATAAAATTTTACATCCAAGGTTTTCAATCAAAACTTTTTGCACTCATTCCATTCAAAACCATTGAGAAATTGTCGTAAATTATTAATTAATTTAACGGTAATCTAGGGATATAAATAGAATTTATGTGCCACTAAATTTATCTCAAATTCTCTCATTTTGAATTTTTATATAAAAGGACATTGAACAGCTACGAAAACAATCTTAATATTAAAATATCCAGATAAAGCCTTCTACGATTTTAAAAGGAACGAGTCACCGACATCTAATGCGTCAGTTTCTATAACACCCCATACATAAGGCCATTAAAACCTTATCAGCTGCCCACAAATATAACGATCGGGATAAATGCTAGGAAAACAGGGTATTAAAAGAAAAGGAAAAAGACTAACATTATGCGTTGCAGAGCATTAAAATTCCCACTAATAAAATAGAAGCCGTTAATGTTTGTTTTCCTGTCTAGTAGATAATGCTTTACAGATTTCCGGCAAACGTTAAGGCTGTACAACGATTTTTAACGAACTACGAACGCTAGTTGAAATATAACGCTGTAATCGGCATTTAAAAGGAAATGTTCTTGCAGTTTTCAAAAATGGGAAATGAAAAAAAATGGAAAAAAATTAAACGAGGAGATATTTATTTTAGAATTTCCCTTGCCTAGTGCATGAATGTGTTAGATGATTAAAGTGGTTTTTCATATTTTTTATATGACGATTGATGTCGGTTTTTTTGCTAATTTCTAAGTATTGAATATCGATGTAATTAAAATAGTTTGTAATATTATTTTGGTACTGACATATTATTAATTTCTAGATATGTAGATTAACGAATAGTTTCTCAATGCATTGATTTTTACTAAATAATTATGATAATGACCTTATAAATTCTTCAACGATATTTTTTTCTAACTGAGTAATCTACGTGAAATTATTTAAAATAAAAACTTTAAATGAATTAATTGCATTAAATAGATTTTTATACGAATTATTAGATAAAATATTAATATATTAGAGTTTATGATTATTAATCATTGCAATAAAGTATTTTGTTATACTTTTTAATATTGAATTAACAACTAATTCTCTTTCAAAGTTTTCTAAATCAGTTATTAAAAAACATAATTTAAGCACTAAAAATGGTTACATTTGTAAGATTACAAAATGAATATTTATCATAGAATGTCAATTAATTAATATCTGCATGAGCTTATAGCGTGTGTCATATATAATGCAAATGAAATTTGACATTCAAATTTTTCAACCTAAATGTTTTGCATTCATTCCATTAAAACCATTCAGAAACTGTCGTAAATTATTACTTATCAACAGTAACCTAGAGATATGAATAGATTTTATGTGCCACTAAAATTATCACAAATTCTCTCATTTAGAATTTTCGTATAAAAGCGTATTTAACAGCTACGAAAACAATCTTAATATTAAAATATCTAGATAAAGCATTCTACGATTTTAAAGGAAATACTCACCGACATCTAATGCGTCAGTTTCTATAACACCCCATACATAAGTCCATTAAAACCTTATCAGCTGCCAACAAATATAACGTTCGGGATAAATGCTAGGAAAACGGGGCATTAAATGAAAAGGAAAAAGACTAACATTATGCGTTGCCGAGCATTAAAAATCCCACTAATAAAATAGGAGCCATTAATGTTTGTTTTCCTGTCTAGCAGATAATGCTTTACAGATTTCCGGCAAACGTTAAGGCTGCACAACGATTTTTAACGAACTACGAACGCTAGTTGAAATGTAACGCTGTAATCGGCATTTGAGAGGAAATGTTCTTGGCAATTTTCATAAATGGGGAAAGGGGAAAAAAAAAAAAAAATTTAGACGAGGGATATTTATTTCAGAATTTCCCTTGTCTAATGTATGAATGTGTTGGATGATTAAAGTGATTTTACACGTTATTTCGATATTTCGATTTATGTCGTTTTCTTGTTAGTTTATAAGTATTGAATATCCATGTAATTAAAATAGTTTGTAATATTTTGGCATTATTAATTTGAAAGATATGTATATTAACAAAGTATTTCTTGTTAGTTTATTATTGAATACCGATATAATTAAAATAGTTTGTATTTTGGTATTGACGTATTATTATTTTCAAAGATATGTATATTAACGAAGCATTACTTGTTGTATTTATTTCTACTAAGTAATTACATTAAAAATTTGATAAATTCTTCAAAGATTTTTTTTTTTTTTTGAAACTGAGTAATTTATGTGAATGTTAATAAAGATAAAACTTTATATAATTAAATAGTACTAAATATAATTTTTGTATTAATTATTAAAATACAATATTAATATAATAGAGTTTCTGATTACTAATCATGGCAATAAAATATTTTGTAATGTTTTAATATTGAATTAAACACTAATTTTCTTTCAAAGTTTTCTACATCAATTATTAACAAAGATAATTTTAAGCACTAATAATTCCAAATGGACGGCCATAAAATTTCAATTTATTAATATTTGCATGCCCTTATAACGTGTGTTATGTATAATGCAAATATAATTTTACGTCAAAGATTTGCAGTCTAAGCTTTTGTATTTATTACATTAAAACCACTGAGAAATTGTCATAAGTTATTACGTACCAACCATAATCTTGGAATATGAATAGATTTTATGTGTCACTAAAATTATCACAAATGCTCTCATTTTGAATTTTCGTATAAAAGGTCATTTAAAAGCTAAGAAAACAGTCTTATTATTAAAATATCCAAATAAAGCATTCTACGATTTTTAAAGGATAGAGTCACCGACATCTAATGCGTCAGTTTCTATAACACCCCATACATAAGGCCATTAAAACCTTATCAGCTGCCAACAAATATAACGATCGGGATAAATGCTAGGAAAACGGGGTATTAAAGAAAAGGAAAAAGACTAACATTATGCGTTGCAGAGCATTAAAATTCCCACTAATAAAATAGGAGCCGTTAATGTTTGTTTTCCTGCCTAGCAGATAATGTTTTACGGATTTCCGGCAAACGTTTAGGCTGTACAACGATTTTTAACGAACTACCAACGCCAGTTAAAATATAACGCTGTAACGGCATTTAAGAGGAAATGCTCTTGGCAGTTTTCATAAATGGGAAATGGAAAAAAAAGTGAAAAATTTGGAACATGGATATTTATTTCAAAATTTCCCTTGTCTAATGCATGAATGTGTTCGGGTGATTAAAGTGATTTTTCACGTTATTTTGATATGAAGATTCACGTCATTTTCTTTTTAATTTATAAGTAGTGAATATCAATGTAATTAATATAGTTTGCAATATCTTGGTATTCGCACATTATTAATTACAATATATGTAGATTAATAGTTTATAAGAATTTTTACTTGTATAGATTTTTACTGTATAAATATGGTAATATTCTGATAAATATTTCAAAATTTCAAATATTTCATTTGATAAATTCTTTTTTTTTTTTTTTTTGAAATTTAATAATCTATGTGAATGTTACTAAAAGATAAAACTTTAAATAATAAAATTGTAAAAAATAGCTTTTTGTATCTATTATTAAGATAAAATATTAATATACTAGTTTATGATTACTAATCATGGTGATAAAATATTTTGTAATATTTTGATATTGAATTATCCACTAATTTTCTTTCAAAATTTTGCAAATTTTTATATCAATTTTTAACAAATAAAATGAATATTAAGCACTAAATATGGTTTACATTTGTAAGATTTACAGATGGGTGGTCATAGAATTTCAATTTATTAATATTTGTATGAATTTATAGCGTGTGTCATATAGAACGCAAACAAATTTTACATCCAAGTTTTTCAATCTAAACTTTTCCCTCATTCCATTAAAACCATTGAGAAATTGTCATAAAATATTACGTACCAACAGTAACCTAGGAATATGAATAGATTTTATGTGCCACTAAAATTATCTCAAATTCTCTCATTTTGAATTTTCGTATAAAAGGACATTTAACAGCTACGAAAACAATCTTATTATTAAAATATCCAGATAAAGCATTCTACGATTTTAAAGGAAATACTCACCGACATCTAATGCGTCAGTTTATATAACACGGCATACATAAGGCCATTAAAACCTTATCAGCTGCCAACAAATATAACGATCGGGATAAATGCTAGGAAAACGGGGTATTAAATGAAAAGGAAAAGACTAACATTATGCGTTGCAGAGCATTAAAATTCCCACTAATAAAATAGGAGCCGTTAATGTTTGTTTTCCTGTCTAGCAGATAATGCTTTACAGATTTCCGGCAAGCGTCAAGACTGTGCTACGATTTTTAAAGAACTAACGAACTGGTTGAAATATAACGCTGTAATCGGCATTTAAGAGGAAATGTTCTTGGCAGTTTTCATAAATGGGGAAATGGAAAAAGGGGAAAAAAATGAGGACGAGGGATATTTATTTCAGAATTTCCCTTGTCTAATTCATGAATGGATGGGGTGATTAAAGTAATATTTCACGTTATTTTGATATGACGATTTATATAATTTTCTTGTTAGTTATAAGTATTGAATATCCATGTCATTAAAATAGTTTATAATATTTTGGTATGGACGTATTATTAATTTCAAGTTATTTAGATTAACGAAGAATCTTTTACCATATTGATTTTTATTAAACAAATATTTTAATAATCTGATAAATTTTCTAACGATTTTTGAAACTGATAAATTTAAATAAAGATAAAACTGTAAATGATTAAATTGCATTAAATAGATTTCTGTATCAATTATTAAGATAAAATATTAATATAATAGAGTTTATGATTACTAACCATTGCAATAAAATATTTAAAAATTTAATTTAGAATTGACAAATCATATTCAGGATTAAAAATAATAAGATTATATTAAACATAATTTTTGTCAGTAACCTGCATTTTAATAACCTGAACTTTTCTAATAAAATAATATATTGTGCATTTAACAGCAAAAACCGTTATGTATTAAATATAAATAGAGTGTATTATTTTCTAGTTAAAATAATGTTAGTAAAATGTGGTTTTGTACTTATGATTAATAATAATAAAATACTTGGTAATATTTTAATATTGACAGAAATAAAGAATGTTCTGTTAAAATATAGTTATACAATTATATAGATTAAAATAACTAGATTTTATTAAATATATTTTTTATCACTAATTCGAATATTAGTAGGACATGAAATTTTTATATATTTTTTAATATTTACAGAATTATCAGTATTGCAATAAAGTTTAAAAATAATGCTACTTATTTGAGCAATATAACTTAACCATCATTTTTTTTTTAATTAATCCTTGATATTAAACCTTCTAAAACATTGTGTTGGTTATTTTAAATTTACATAAATAATTAAAAAGGTAATATCTTTACAAGAAGAAAAAAAAATATTAAATAGAGCTTGAATAATATACATTTTTTTTAATAAAATAAAGTAATAACAATGAAATGTGTTTGCAACTGCGTATCGATTAAGGTTAGATTAGATTAAATGGACGGAAAAGGCAATAAGAATAATTTATTTAGGGTTTGAATGCAGAATGTCTGTACTCAAAAGTTATCAAGTATAATAGATCTGGAAACTTCTGCATTTATAACAAGTATGGTCACTAGAGAAAAGGTCTGATTCCTGAGCGCGTTTTGAGGTATGCATTCAAAACTGCGATGATCTAATTTCATTTACATTATTACAAGAACTGTAATATGGAGACTTACCACTTACGTAGTGTAGTGTAGTAGTAGTAGTAGTAATAGTACAACTGTGCTTAGCATTGTTCGGTCGAAGCATTGGTTTAATTGTAAAATATTCAACCAGAGGCTACTCAGAGGCTATCATCCTATACTATAAAACTATAACAGCTTCAAGAAAAGATCAACTTTCAGCTTCACGGAAAACTTGTTGTTGTTGTTTGTTTATCTTATCCCACTTGGCTGGACAAGCCCACGAGCCCATACGTACTCATGATTGGGGGAAGGAAGCAGATTCTGTTGTGATGGAGCACCCGTAGGTAGAAGTCTGACTTTGGCTCCGTGACGCTCTTAAAGTCATAGGAGACCGGGACCTACGGCAAAGTGGATTCCGAACCACTACATACATCCATGGCACCACCGGGATTCGAACCCGAAACATGTGGCACCGAGGGCCAGAGCGCTAGACACTCGGCCATTCAGGTCCCAAATTTGTGAATGCCAACGGCACGCGGTGTTCCCAGGTGGTCACCCGCTGAAGTACACCGCGCCCAATGATGCTTCACTTCGGTGATCTAACGAGAACCGGTATATTCAGCATGGTATGGCAGTTGGCATTTACGAAAGTTAAATATATATACAGAATACTATTTACACAAAAACGGAAAATTAAAGATAAAAATTAGATCCACAGATGCAGTTGACTCAAGGAGCAGTTTTCGTGCTACGTCGAATCTCAAAGTATGTGGTCTATGGCAGATTTTAATTATCTTAATCAGCTTTGAAAATGGAAAAAACCTGGCCTGATTTCATTTGAATGAACTCATCGCATTTATTATCGACTCATTCTTCTCCAGAAACTTTCCTTAAAGGGAAGGTCAACATTCCCCACTTCTCATTAGAGTAGACATTTTTCTCAGTCCACGGTCTATTACCAATTATGATGCACATTTCATGGTATAGTTCATATTCCATGTTGGCCATATTCCATCTAAAATATTTTTGACCTGTGAAGTTCGCACAGAATCGTTAGGTCTCATTATCCATGACAATGACTATCTGCTGTCAAATTTGAATGACAGGATGTTCAAATTAGAACAAAAAATAATTGCATGTAGTAAATTATCCACCACACTGCTTGTTTGTTGTCATAATTAAGTGATGTTTTTATTATGCACTTGCTAAATAATACACATTCTCTCACCTGAGAACGAAATACGACAAATCTTACAGTGGGAAAAATTCTACACAGATACATTGAGATACATTGAGGACGTCATTGAGATGTATAAATAAAATAATATACATGGTTGAAAATGTAAACAGATTTTTAGAAAAAGATAATAACAATATTTATTGAACGATTAATGCAATTTTTGCAAGTAGAAGCGCGAGTTTTTTATCATATATGACAAGCGTAAACACAGAAAAAATTAACCCCGCTTTGAAGATTTATCTATGCTATTATCAAAGTCAATAAACTCTAGATGATAAGAAATTAACGGTAAATTATTTCACTCAAAAGGAAACGAGAGCATGAGGATAGAGTATTAAAATTTATTTCATCGCAGCATTACTCTCAATCAACAGGAACTAAAATAACAGTAACAAAAAATTTTCATCTTTCTTCATGCTTCTTTCCTGTATGAGTTATTTTTGTACGTTTTTTTCTATATATCTCTCTCTCTCTTCTTTCGACCTTTACTTTTTTTTTTCTTTTACAATCCCCAATCTTCTTCTTCGTGATTTACAAAGGTAAGGCGGTGATTAAAGTGCACAAAAAAAATGACTTCTGATTTCCCCTCGGGAGAAATCTGGAGGCTCTACAAATCTTCATTAATTCCGGCTGGATTTGGGATTGGAACCAATTAAAGCGCCGACTTTTCTTTTGAACTCACGTCATTTTCGATGCCCGAAGAGAAAAATATAAAAAAGAAGAAAAAAATAATAATGAATGAAAGAGGGAGAAAGAAAAACACTGATAAAAGAAGATGAGAAAAAAAAAAAATGTGACTGCACTTCTCTTTAGAATTCTAACAGAGTCCACACATGATTAAATATCTCAAGGGAGATAAATCCTTTATCGAATATTATTAATTAGATTTCACAATTAGAATCGGAGCCATTATTTAAGTTTCATCACGCTCTCATTCTTTGACTAAGCCTTAACTCAGCTAACTACGATAAAAAAAAGTTGAAGGTCATTTTGCAATCGACGCTATTATTAGACTATTTGTTTATATGTAGGCTTAAGATTCAAGATAGCTGCTATTAATGTAAATTCAAATGAGATTAAGCTTCATTTACTAGTATATTGTATAATTTTGAAGAATAATTTAAAAACTAGATTGGTAATGAATTAATTTACGCTTTTAATCAGACATGGGGAATAATGCATAAAAATTCCATATTATAATATATAGCACAATAACTTAAAAGAAAAACTAAATAAAAATTTTCATATGGCCTGGTGTTCAAAATAAAAGGTTTACACCTTGAAAAATTGTCTCTGAACTACAGAACATTTTTAATGAAATTAGGTATGAAAATATGTTAACAAATTAAAAAATGAGTTATAGCACGAAACGCGCATGAATATTAATAAAACACATCAGCACCGTAAGTTCTAAAACATAACTTGCAATATCCAAAAAAAATAAATAAAGAAAAGAAAATTAACTACGGTTATATAGCTTGCGTGAAGTGATTTTTCACAATCAGTATTGGTTTCAGAAAAATGTAGAGAAGGCGACAAGAGTACGGATGCTCCATCACAACAGGAGCAGCCATCTTTCCTTCAATCATGAGTCCATACAGGTTCCTGGCCTTGGAATAGTTTTCACCAAATATGAAAAGTAACAAAATCAACATTAAAAATTAAAAAAATGTAAAAATTTTTACAAAAAAAGATCATAATAATTTTTAATGAAAGATTGATACAATTTTTGCAAGTAGAAGCTTGAATTTGTATCATCAACGGCAAAGCGTAAATTACACCCTCTTGAAGATTTATCTATGCTATTATCAAAGTCAATGAAATTAACGGTAAATTACTTCACTCTAATGACACGTCACACGTCATTTTCGATGCCCGAAGAGAAAAATATAAAAGAAAAAAATCAAGAAAAATAATACCATTGAAAGAGGAGAAAAGAAACCAGAGCATGCGGATAAAGTAGAGAAATTTCTTTCATCGCAGCATTACTTTCAATCAACAGGGACGAAAGTAACAGCAACAAAAATTTTCATCTTTCTACATACTCCTTTCTCTGTATGAGTTATTTTTCACCTTTTTTTTTTCTCTAACTCTCTCCCTTTCGACCATTTCTTTTTTTTTCTCTTTTTACATTCCTCACTCTTCTTCTTCGTGACTTACAAAGGTAAAGCCAGTGATTAAAGTGCACAAAAAAGGACTTCTGATTTCCGAGAAAATCTGGAGGCTCAACAAATCTTCATTAATTCCGTCTGGATTTGGGATTGGAACCAATTAAAACGCCGACTTTTCTTTTGAACACACGTCATTTTCGATGCCCGAAGAGAAAAATATAAAAGAAAAAAAAATTAAGAAAAATAATACCATTGAAAGAGGGAGAAAGAAAAACACTGAGAGAAGATGAACAGAGAAAAAAAAAATTTGACTGCACTTCTCTTTAGAATTCTAATATTGTTCACACATGATTAAATATCTCAAGGAGATAAATCCTTTATCGAATATTATTAATTAGATTTCACAATTAGAATTCGGAGCTATTATTTAAGTTTCATCACGCTCTCATTCTTTGACTACGCATTAAATCAGCAAATTACGGTAAAAAGTTACGCATTGAACGAAGTCAGTTTTCGTAATCGACGTTATTATTAGAGCATTTTCTCATGATATGTACGCTTGTGATTCACAATAAGCTATTATTAATGTAAATTCTAAATGAGATTAAGCTTCATTTACTATACGTATTGTAATATAGGAAGAATAATTTAAAACAAGAGTTTGGAATGAATTAATTCATGATTTTTAATCAGGCATAAAAAATTAACGTATTAAAGTTCAAATTATGGTATATAGCACGAAACCTTACAAGATGAAACTAATTAAAATTTCCATATGAACTGGTGTTCAAAATAAAAAAGGTTCTACACCTTGAAAAACTATCTTCTGAAATACAGAACATATATCTAAATGAAATTATGTATGAAAACATGTTGTCAACTTAAAAAATGAGTTATAGCACACGAGTATGATTATTGACAAAAACACATCAGCACCGGAAGTACTAAAACATAAATTTCAATATCCGAAAAAAAGAAATAGAAAATTAACTGCGGTTATACAGCTTGCTTGAAGTGATTTTACTCAATTAGTAGTGGTATCATAAGACTATAGAGGGTAACAGGCGACAAGTTAGATTTGCGGATGCTCCAACACAACAGAAGCTACTCCCTTTCCCTTCAACAATGAATAAATTCGGGTTCGTGGGGTTTGGTCTAGATTTCCATCAAATGGATATCCCATTTGTTGTTGTTACATATCGTAACAACAACATATAAAAACTTGAAAAATGTAAATAGATTTTTAGAAGAAAAATAACAATATTTATTGAAAGATTAATATAATTTTTAGCTCGAGTATTTTTATCATCAATGGCAAGCGTAAATGAAGAAAAAATGTGCACCTGATTTTAGATTCATGTATGCTATAATCAAAGTCAATGAACTCTGGATGATAAGAAATTAAAGGTGAATTACTTCACTCTAAAGAAACCAGAGCATGCGGAAAAAACAGATAAATTTGTTTCATCGCAGCATTACTCTCAATCAACAGGAACGAAAGTAAGAGCAACAAAAAATTTTCATCTTTCTACATGCTCCTTTCTCTGTATGAGTTATTTTTTTGTGTTTTTCTTTCTATATATCTCTTTCGTTCTTCATTCAAACTTTTCTTTTTTTTTTTTTTTTTTCTTTTACATTCCACTCTTCTTCTTCGCGACTTACAAAGGTAAAGCCAGTGATTAAAGTGCATAAAAAATGACTTCTGATTTCTTCTCGGGGAGAAAATCTGGAGGCTCAACAAATCTTCATTAATTCCGGCTGGATTTGGTATTGGAACCAATTAAAGCGCCGACTTTTCTCTTTTGAACTCACGTCATTTTCGATGACCGAAGAGAAAATATAAAGGAAAGAAAAAGGATAAAATAATAATAATGAAAGAGGGAGAAAAGAAAACATTGAGAAAAGATGAACACGGGAAAAAAATTGGAGCTGCACTTCTCTTTTTAGAATTCTAACAGAGTTCACAGATGACTAAATATCTCAAGGGAGATAAATCCTTTATCGAATATTATTAATTAGATTTCACAATTAGAATTCGGAGCTATTATTTAGGTTTCATCACGCTCTCATTCTTTGACTACGCATTAAATGAGCTAACTTCGGTAAAAAAGTTACGCATTGAGTGAAGTTAGGCTTCGCAATCGACGCTATCATTAGAGCATTTTCTGTTGATATGTACGCTTGTTATTCCCGATAAGCTATTATTAATGTAAATTCTAAATACGATTAGGCCTCATTTGCAATAAGTACTGTAATTATTAAAGAATAATTTAAAACAAGAGTTTTGGAATTATTAATTTATCCTTTTAATTAGCAGGAAAATTAACTCATTTAAATTCCAAATTACAGTATGTAGCACGAAACCGTGCAAGTGTATACTAAGTAAAAAATTTCTATATGAGCTGGTGTTCAAAGTAAAAATTTTTCACTTCGGAACCATTTTCTCCAGAACTAGAGAAAACATTTTAATGAATTTAGGTGTGAAAATGTATTGACAACTTTAAAAATGAGTTATAACACATGAGCATGATTATTGATAAAACACATCAGTACCGTAAGTTCTGAAACATAACTTTTGCTATATTTCAAAAAAACTACGATTGTATAGCTGCTTGAAGTGATTTTACTTAATTAGTAGTATTATCATTAAATGTAGAGAGTGACAGGAGACAAGTCAGACTTACGGATGCTTCACTCACAACACGAGCTACTCCCTTTCTGTTCAAACATGAATCCATGCGGGTTCGTGGGTTTGGTCTAGATTTATGCCAAGTAACAACATATTAGATCAGTAACCACAACATATAAAATCTTGAAAAAATGTAAACAGATTTTTAAAAGTAAAATAACAATATTTATTGAAAGATTGATGCAATTTTCAGTAGCAGCTCGAGTTTTTTATCATCATCATAAATGAAGAAAAAATGTACACCCGATTGAAGATTTATCTATGCTATTATCAAAGTCAATGATCTCTGGAGGATAAGAAATTAAAGGCAAATTACTTAACTCTAAATAAAACCAGGGTATGCGGATAAAGTAGAAAAATTTCTTTTATCGCAGCATTGCTCTCAATCAACAGGAATGAAAGTAATGACAACAAAATTTTCATCTTTTTTCATGCTCCTTTCCTGTATGAGTTATTTTCACGTTCTGCCTCTATCACTATTTCTCTCTTTCGACCTTTTTTTTTCTTTTACATTCCCACTCTTCTTCTTCGTGACTTACAAAGGTAAAATCAGTGATTAAAGTGCACAAAAAAAATGACTTCTGATTTCCTCTCGGGAGAAAATCAGGAGGCTCAACAAATCTTCATTAATTCCGGCTGGATTTGGGATTGGAACCAATTAAAGCGCCGACATTTCTTTTGAACTCACGTCATTTTCGATGCTCGAAGAGGAAAATATAAAAGAAAAAGAAAATAATAATAATGAAAGAGGGAGAAAAAGAAAAACATTGTGAAAAGATGAACAGAGAAAAAAAAATGAGACTGCACTTCTCTTTAAATTCCAACAGAGTTCACACATGACTAAATATCTCAAGGGAGATAAATTCTTTATCGAATTTTATTAATTAGATTTCACAATTAGAATCCGGAGCTATTATTTAAGTTTCATCACGCTCTCATTCTTTGACTAAGCCTTAACTCAGCTAACTACGATAAAAGTTAGTCTTTGCAATCGACGCTATTATTAGACTATTTGTTTATATGTAGGCTTAAGATTCAAGATAAGCTGCTATTAATGTAAATTCAAATGAGATTAAGCTTCATTAACAGTATATTGTATAATTTTGAAGAATAATTTAAAACTAGATTGTGTAATGAATTAATTTACGCTTTTAATCAGACATGGGGAATAATGCATAAAAATTCCATATTATAATATGTAGCACAATAACTTAAAAGAAAAACTAAATAAAAATTTTCATATGGCCTGGTGTTCAAAATAAAAGGTTTTTACACCTTGAAAAAATTGTCTCCTGAACTACAGAACATTTTTAATGAAATTAGGTATGAAAATATGTTAACAAATTAAAAAATGAGTTACAGCACACGCGCATGAATATTAATAAAACACATTAGCACCGTAAGTTCTAAAACATAACTTGCAATATCCAAAAAATAAATAAAGAAAAAGAAAATTAACTACGGTTATATAGCTTGCGTGAAGTGATTTTTCACAATCAGTATTGGTTTCAGAAAAATGTAGAGAAGGCAGAAGAGTACGGATGCTCCATCACAACAGGAGCAGCCATCTTTCTATTCAATCATGAGTCCATACAGGTTCCTGGCCTTGGAATAGTTTTCTACCAAATATGAAAAGTAACAAAATCAACACATTAAAAATTAAAAAAATGTAAAAAAATTTTTACAAAAAAGATCATAATAATTTTTAATGAAAGATTGATACAATTTTGCAAGCAGAAGCTTGAATTTGTATCATCAACGGCAAAGCGTAAATTACACCCTCTTGAAGATTTATCTATGCTATTATCAAAGTCAATGAAATTAACGGTAAATTACTTCACTCTAATGACACGTCACACGTCATTTTCGATGCCCGAAAAGAGAAAAATATAAAAAAAAAAAAAATTAAGAAAAATAATACCATTGAAAGAGGGAGAAAGAAACCAGAGCATGCGGATAAAGTAGAGAAATTTCTTTCATCGCAGCATTACTTTCAATCAACAGGGACGAAAGTAACAGCAACAAAAATTTTCATCTTTTCTTCATACTCCTTTCTCTGTATGAGTTAATTTTCACCTTTTTTCTCTAACTCTCTCCCCTTTCGACCATTTCTTTTTTTTTTCTTTTACATTCCTCACTCTTCTTCTTCGTGACTTACAAAGGTAAAGCCAGTGATTAAAGTGCACAAAAAAAAAGGACTTCTGATTTCTCTCGGGAGAAAATCTGGAGGCTCAACAAATCTTCATTAATTCCGTCTGGATTTGGGATTGGAACCAATTAAAACGCCGACTTTTCTTTTGAACACACGTCATTTTCGATGCCGAAGAGAAAATATAAAAAAAAAAATTAAGAAAAATAATACCATTGAAAAGAGGGAGAAAGAAAAACACTGAGAGAAGATGAACAGAGAAAAAAATTTGACTGCACTTCTCTTTAGAATTCTAATATTGTTCACACATGATTAAATATCTCAAGGGAGATAAATCCTTTATCGAATATTATTAATTAGATTTCTGAATTAGAATTCGGAGCTATTATTTAAGTTTCATCACGCTCTCATTCTTTGACTACGCATTAAATCAGCAAATTACGGTAAAAGTTACGCATTGAACGAAGTCAGTTTTTCGTAATCGACGTTATTATTAGAGCATTTTCTCATGATATGTACGCTTGTGATTCACAATAAGCTATTATTAATGTAAATTCTAAATGAGATTAAGCTTCATTTACTATACGTATTGTAATATAGGAAGAATAATTTAAAACAAGAGTTTGGAATGAATTAATTCATGATTTTTAATCAGGCATAAAAATTAACGTATTAAAGTTCGAAATTATGGTATATAGCACGAAACCTTACAAGATGAAACTAATTAAAAATTTCCATATGAACTGGTGTTCAAAATAAAAGGTTCTACACCTTGAAAAACTATCTTCTGAAATACAGAACATATATCTAAATGAAATTATGTATGAAAACATGTTGTCAACTTAAAAAATGAGTTATAGCACACGAGTATGATTATTGACAAAAACACATCAGCACCGGAAGTACTAAAACATAAATTTCAATATCCGAAAAAAGAAATAGAAAATTAACTGCGGTTATACAGCTTGCTTGAAGTGATTTTACTCAATTAGTAGTGGTATCATAAGACTATAGAGGGTAACAGGCGACAAGTTAGATTTGCGGATGCTCCAACACAACAGAAGCTACTCCTTTCCCTTCAACAATGAATAAATTCGGGTTCGTGGGGTTTGGTCTAGATTTCCATCAAATGGATATCCATTTGTTGTTATTTTATATCATCGTAACAACAACATATAAAAACTTGAAAATGTAAATAATAGATTTTTAAGAAGAAAAATAACAATATTTATTGAAAGATTAATATAATTTTAGCTCAGTATTTTTATCATCAATGGCAAGCGTAAATGAAGAAAAAATGTGCACCTGCTTTTAGATTCATGTATGCTATAATCAAAGTCAATGAACTCTGGATGATAAGAAATTAAAGGTGAATTACTTCACTCTAAAGAAATCCAGAGCATGCGGAAAAAACAGATAAATTTGTTTCATCGCAGCATTACTCTCAATCAACAGGAACGAAAGTAAGAGCAACAAAAATTTTCATCTTTCTACATGCTCCTTTCTCTGTATGAGTTATTTTTTGTGTTGTTTCTTTCTATATATCTCTTTCGTTCTTCATTCAAACTTTTCTTTTTTTTTTCTTCTTTTTACATTCCCACTCTTCTTCTTCGCGACTTACAAAGGTAAAGCCAGTGATTAAAGTGCATAAAAATGACTTCTGATTTCTTCTCGGGAGAAAATCTGGAGGCTCAACAAATCTTCATTAATTCCGGCTGGATTTGGTATTGGAACCAATTAAAGCGCCGACTTTTCTTTTGAACTCACGTCATTTTCGATGACCGAAGAGAAAAATATAAAGGAAAGAAAAAAAGGATAAAATAATAATAATGAAAGAGGGAGAAAAGAAAAACATTGAGAAAAGATGAACACGGGAAAAAAATTGGAGCTGCACTTCTCTTTAGAATTCTAACAGAGTTCACAGATGACTAAATATCTCAAGGGAGATAAATCCTTTATCGAATATTATTAATTAGATTTCACAATTAGAATTCGGAGCTATTATTTAGGTTTCATCACGCTCTCATTCTTTGACTACGCATTAAATGAGCTAACTTCGGTAAAAAAAGTTACGCATTGAGTGAAGTTAGGCTTCGCAATCGACGCTATCATTAGAGCATTTTCTGTTGATATGTACGCTTGTTATTCCCGATAAGCTATTATTAATGTAAATTCTAAATACGATTAGGCCTCATTTGCAATAAGTACTGTAATTATTAAAGAATAATTTAAAACAAGAGTTTGGAATTAATTAATTTATCCTTTTAATTAGCAGGAAAATTAAAGCATTTAAATTCCAAATTACAGTATGTAGCACGAAACCGTGCAAGTGTATACTAAGTAAAAATTTCTATATGAGCTAGTGTTCAAAGTAAAAAGGTTTTCACTTCGGTTTAACCATTTTCTCCAGAACTAGAGAAAACATTTTAATGAATTTAGGTGTGAAAATGTATTGACAACTTTAAAAATGAGTTATAACACATGAGCATGATTATTGATAAAACACATCAGTACCGTAAGTTCTGAAACATAACTTGCTATATTCAAAAAAAACTACGATTGTATAGCTGCTTGAAGTGATTTTACTTAATTAGTAGTATTATCATTAAATGTAGAGAGTGACAGGAGACAAGTCAGACTTACGGATGCTTCACTACAACACGAGCTACTCCTTTCTGTTCAAACATGAATCCATGCGGGTTCGTGGGTTTGGTCTAGATTTATGCCAAGTAACAACATATTAGATCAGTAACCACAACATATAAAATCTTGAAAAATGTAAACAGATTTTTAAAAGTAAAATAGCAATATTTATTGAAAGATTGATGCAATTTTCGAAAGTAGCAGCTCGAGTTTTTATCATCATCATAAATGAAGAAAAAATGTACACCCGATTGAAGATTTATCTATGCTATTATCAAAGTCAATGATCTCTGGAGGATAAGAAATTAAAGGCAAATTACTTAACTCTAAATAAAACCAGGGTATGCGGATAAAGTAGAAAAAATTTCTTTTATCGCAGCATTGCTCTCAATCAACAGGAATGAAAGTAATGACAACAAAAAAAATTTTCATCTTTTTTCATGCTCCTTTCCTGTATGAGTTATTTTTCACGTTTTGCCTCTATCACTATTTCTCTCTTTCGACCTTTTCATTTTTTTCTTTTACATTCCCCACTCTTCTTCTTCGTGACTTACAAAGGTAAAATCAGTGATTAAAGTGCACAAAAAAATGACTTCTGATTTCCTCTCGGAGAAAATCCAGAGGCTCAACAAATCTTCATTAATTCCGGCTGGATTTGGGATTGGAACCAATTAAAGCGCCGACATTTCTTTTGAACTCACGTCATTTTCGATGCTCGAAGAGGAAAATATAAAAGAAAAAGAAAATAATAATAATGAAAGAGGGAGAAAGAAAAACATTGTGAAAAGATGAACAGAGAAAAAAAAATGAGACTGCACTTCTCTTTAGAATTCCAACAGAGTTCACACATGACTAAATATCTCAAGGGAGATAAATTCTTTATCGAATTTTATTAATTAGATTTCACAATAAGAATTCGGAGCTATTATTTAAGTTTCATCATGCTCTCATTCTTTCACTACGCATTAAATCAGCTAACTACGGTAAAAAGTTACGCATTGAACGAAGTCATTTTTCGTAATCGACGCTATTATTAGGGCATTTTCTGCTGATATGTACGCTTGCGGTTCACGATAAGCTGTTATTAATGTAAATTCTAATCGATATTATGCTTCATTTACTGTATGTAATGTAATTATTGAAGAATAATTTAAAACTAGAGTTTGAAAAAGAATTAATTTATGCATTTTAATTAGACATGGCTAATAACTCATTAAAATTTGAAATATGTAGCACGAAACTGTACAAGATATAACTAAGTAAAAAAATTTCCATATGGGCTGGTGTTCAAAATATAAGATTTTACACCTTGAAAAAATTATCTCCAGAAATACAGAACATGTTTTAATGAAATTAGGTATAAAAACATGTTGGCTACTTAAAAATATGATTTATAGTACACGCGCTTGATTATTGATAAAACACATCAGCACTATAAGTTCTAAAATATAACTTTCAATATCCAAAAAAAAAAAAAAAAAAATAAGAATAAAAATTAATTACTGTTATATAGCTTTCTTGAAGAGAATTTACTCAATTAGTATCGGTATTATAAAACTGTAGAGAGTGACAAGAGACAAGTCAGACTTACAAGTCAGGCATGATCCATCACAACAGCAGCTATTCCCTTTGTCTTCAACCATGAATCCATACGGGTTCGTGGTCATGGTCTAGATTTCTACCAAGTGGGATAAGTAACAACATGAACATATACAAATTTGAAAAAAAGGTAAATAGATTTTTAGAAAAAAATAACAATATTGATTGAAAGATTAATGAAATTTTTGCATGTTGAAACATACCGTTTTTTATCATCTACGGTAAGCAGAAATGAAGAAAACATTTACACCCTCTTGAAGATTAATCTATGCTAGTATCAAAGTCAATGAACTCTGGATGATAAGAAATTATCGGTAAATTATTTCACTCTAAAGAAAACCAGAGCATGCGGATAAAGTAGAGAAATTTCTTTCATCGCAGCATTACTCTCAATCAACAGGAACGAAAGTAACAGCAACAAAAATTTGCATCTTTCTTCATGCTCCTTTCCTTTATGAGTTATTTTTCACCTTTTTTTTTCTCTATCTCTCTTTCGACCTTTTCTTTTTTTTTTCTTTTACATTACCCACTCTTCTTTTCTGTGACTTACAAAGGTAAAGCCAGTGATTAAAGTGCACAAAAAATGACTTCTGATTTCCTCTCGGGAGAAAATCTGAGGCTCAACAAATCTTCATTAATTCCGGCTGGATTTGGGATTGGAACCAATTAAAACGCCGACATTTCTTTTGAACTCACGTCATTTTCGATGCCCAAAGAGAAAATATAAAAGAAAAAAAAGAAAAATAATAATAATGAAGGAGGAAGAAAGAAAAACATTGAGAAAAGATGAACAGAGAAAAAAAAATGGGACTGCACTTCTTCTTTAGAATTCTAACAGAGTTCACGCATGACTAAACATCTCAAAGGAGATAACTCCTTTATCAAATATTATCAATTAGATTTCACAATTAGAATTCGGAGCCATTATTTAAGTTTCATCACGCTCCCATTCTTTGACTACGCATTAAAACAGCTAATTATGGTAAAAGTTACACATTGAACGAAGTCATTCTTCATAATCGACGTTATTATTAATCTCATTTAGAAAATTTTATTCTGATATGCACACTTGTGATTCACGACAAACTATTATTAATGTCAATTCCTAAATGAGATTAAGCTTCATTTACTATACGTAGTGTAATTCTTGAAGAATAATTTAAAACTAGAATTCGGAATGAATTAATTTATGCTTTTCAATCAGGCATGGCGAAAAACTCATTAAAATTGACATAAAGTGGTCAATTTTAAGTGCCTGTCAATGACATAAAGTGGACTGAAATTACCGTCTTAAGACATTCTAAGACATACTCTTAAAGATTTAGTCTCGACACCTGATTGGTCAAATCAATTGAGAGATTTCGTCAATCAGGTAATAACATGTTATTGTTCATTAAAACAAATATGGGAATTGGAACAAACAAAAAGAACCAAATGCACTCTTTGAAAATATGCATTCCAAATGCATTTTCAAATGCATTGCCATGTTGAAAGGAAACATGGGAATTTAAAATTTCATTCCAGTTTTTCACAGCTGTCGCAGAGATACAGATTTTACAGCGGTCTATATAACTTTCCAATCTGTATCCGGCACAGAAAACATCAAACCTCCTCTTCATATAGGAGGGAGGAGGTTTTTGAAATGGAATGATAGGGGTTAGGCTAAAACTGAACTCATGAGTGAACCGAATGGTGTGTGGCTCGTCTTTATTCCTGATCTTTCGTCCAAAGTCGTTGTCCTCTATAAATTAATAAACGGGATCGTCTTAGTACTCTGATTCATGTGGTCTCTGATTCATGTGGTCTGGGTGTCTGGGTCTTTTTGGTCTTTGTGATTCTGTGACCTTGGCTGGGCTTTCTCTGTACAGATTCACTATTTTTAAACAGTTTTATAAGTTGGTAACGGCACCAGGTGTAACATTTAAATCTCCAGCAATCCACACTTATAGTAAGAATTCCCAGCGTTTAGGTTCTCCCTAATTCACTATCCATCCATCCAAACTTTGGTAGACCTCCTTTTAACTGTCTGCTTCAGAATGTTATCTAACACTGAAAAAACGGCCACGCAATTTAATTAGTTGTGTGCATGAAAGAAAAAAAAAATCGGCTGTATTAGAAGGACTGTTGTATGCACTACAATACGTTTATTGGTATTGACTATTAGAATTATTGGTATTTATTATAAGTATTGAATTTTTATTGGAAATGTTACTTTCACCATTCGTTCATCAAGTTTCTAGAAAATTTTAAAATAGTCATTTAATGGAATTTTCAACACCATAGTATGCACAGGTATTGGGTGACTAAAATTTATAGGCTGGTAAATTCTAGTATTATTTTTATTAAAAAAAAAAAAAGATTGCGAAGCTAATATATTCAAGCTATATATATATATATATATATATATGGGCGTTGGTTAAAAATTATAGTAGAATAATATGAACATAGTATTCATGTTGCTTTATGATTAAAGTTAAATACTCGATACAATTGTTATTTGTGATTTCAATGGCGAGTAATTTTAAGCCATGTAGCCTTCGTTTGAAAATAGAAAAAAAAAATGAAAAATAACAGATTTTTTTGTTGCCAAAAATATATAATTTTAAAGTATTATATCTATTGAATAAATCAGTTTTTAAAACGAAAGGCAAAAATATATTTTAAAGAATAAATGCATTGATTTTTCTTTTCTTATTATTAATAGTTTTTAATTTAATTTCTGTGATATAGTTATATAAATATAGGTAAACCAATGATTTTTTAATATTTATTTTGGGTTCAAACAACCACGCAGGTTAAATATTTACACAAAATTAGCATAATACATATCAAAAGACTCTATTGTACGGTCTAATGTATAATAATTATTCATAATTTTGATTTTTTTTTTTTTTGAAAATAACAAAAAAAAAAAAAAAAAATGTCATATAGTACAGTGAAATTTCCTTTCCATGGTTATGTATATATGCATATTGTAATGCAATGTAAATTTCAGTAAAGAAAGGTTCGTTCAATGTAAATATATATCATTAACTAAAATTTACCGGTCATGAAACTATAAAAATTTTCTTTGATTATTTTCCAGTTTAATAGTTTTACGGAAATGTAAATGTGATTTTTAAAGAATATTTCACAATTACATTTAATTTTTTTTACAGTTATATTAAATATTTTCTGATATTCTCAGTTTGAAAATATTTTTTATATTTGATAGATAAATATATAAATAAAAAAAATTAATTTAAGTTTACAAATTTTTACAGGCATAATTTTAAATATGTTAAAAATTAAATTAGAGGTTTATATCAAAATTTAATTTTATTTTAAACCTTGTAAGACACTTAAAAATGCAGAATTTAAAATAACGATTAATTTTTAAAATAGTGTATTAATTTTGAATATATTTGTTCATTTCATAAAGTCATAAATGATTTATTATTAGTAACAAATTATTATTAATTTTTAAAAATTATCAAAAAATCAATGGAAATAATCAAAAAATTTTTGCCTACATAGTACAGCAATCTAGAACAGAAACATTAATTTACTTAATTCATAATTTTAATTAAAGAGGAAAAACAAATATGTCCATTAATTGTTTATTTTTATTTGTAAAATTTTGTTTTTATTCCTTGAAAAGTGGGCAAATTTTATTTATTTAGTAGTAAGTATATCGAATGTAAATCAATATTATTGTAAGTAATTTATCCCCAGTGTATCTAAGCAAAAGGAATGTATTGAATCATATTAAAATATTTTTAAAATTTTAAAAACTACATCCCATTTCAAAAACTTTTGAATTAATTATAAATATCTGAAAAAATTACAGTAAATTTTATGTAGATTCTACCATTTCAAAGAATTAAGAAAGTCTTAGTATTTGCAAACCACATATCACTCAATTGTCAACAAATAGAAATTCTGTTGAAATAATTCAGATGATTTTTTCAGTTTAAATACAACTCCTTCACAGTAATTTATATTGGAATGCCTACATTTCACATGCCAAAATTTACCTAAACAAAAAAAAAATGTGTGTCTTAAAAAGGTATACGAATCTTAAAACAACTGTTTTTCAAATTTTCTAGAATCATTTAGCCTAATATTTAATTTTAAATACATTCTGGCATTGCAAAAGATAACGGAAGACTTTTTTTTTTGCTTGTCACATACCACATAATACACAAAAAGCTCGAAGTTCAAATAAACGATAATAATAACGATAAATGAACAATAACAAACGATAACATAATATATCTCCTTAGTTACAGTAAACTTAAACATAATGATCACGTTTTTTCATTTAGAGATGTAACTAATAAAAAGAGAATATGCACTTTCTATATACACTATCTCATATAAATGGTTACACATATTTTAAAACTGCAATTAATTTTAAATATATTCGATATTCCATTCTGTTAAAAAATTCAAACGATTTTTTCAGTTCAGTTCCAGTTACAGCTCCTTAGTTACGGCAATTTATATAAGAATGTTTACTTTTCTCATGTAGAAATTTATCTAAAAACAGAAATGTCTATCTTAAAAAGGTACATGTATTTTAAAACAATTTTTCCCAATTTTGTAGAATCATTTAACCCTATAATTAATTTTAAATACATTCAGTCATTTCAAAAGACAATGGAAGACTTGTTATTTGCTCGCCACATACCACATAATCCACAATAAACTTGATGTTCAAATAAACGATAATATTAACGATAACTAAATAACGATAAATAAACAATAAGTAAACTACAACGTAATACATCTCCTCAAATACATCAAACTTAAACAGAATGGTCACGTTTTCCCATGTGGAATTTTAACTAATCGAAAAGAACATGCACTCTATATATACACTATAAATGGCTATATAGATTTTAAAACTGCAATTAATTTTTAATATTATTGAGCCAAATTAATTTTAAACATATTCGACATTCCAAAAGATTAAGAAAGACTTATTATTTGCTAGCCACATATCACTTAATCCGCAATAACTTCAAATAGAAATTCAGTTCAAATAATCAAAGGGAACTTTTCCAGACGCAGAACAACTCCATAGTTAGAGCAGACTGGTTAAGTCTTCTCATGTGAAGTTTCGGTTATGGCTGAGAGCAAGGCATTACTTATAAGCTAAAAAGTCTCTGTAAGAATCTACGTAAGCGTATTATTTCTGAGGTCTAATAAGCCCAACTGATGATAAGATTAGATGGGAATAATCCAGCGGTAACAAGCATGAATGAGGAGACCCAAGAATAGGAATGCTCTACTAGGCTATATAAAAATGTATTCTCGTTATGATCCGGTTTGTTATTTGTATCTCTTTTTCAGTTATTATTAATTCTCTTCCATGATTCGCAGCTTTCAGTATCCAATTCGATTTGCATTTATATAAAAATGCTAGAAGTTTAAATAATTTTTTCAAATTAATATTTATTTTAATAATAAGTAGGGAATTTATTTTCTGGGCTTTCTCAAACTGTTCAAAAATGAAAATTATATATTAGTTTAATGGATCTACTTTGTTTATAATTAAAATTCAGATTTCTTTTAAATGAAATTTATATAGTTTTATTATTTTTATATTTAATTATATTGTTTTTATATTTTTATATTTATTATATAGTTTTATTTTATTTAAAAATCTTTTTTTTATAATTAATGAAATTTTGATTGACACTTGACTCTGTTTATAATATTTAATTAGCAAATTAATTTAAGAAATATTTAGTTTAAGAATACTAATTATTTAATTCAGAGTACCATTTAGCTGTTAAAACAAACAATACATAGAATTTAAAATTTAAGAGGTGATATTATTTATTGTATTTTTTCTACTTTATGCTATATTTTTCGTAATGCTTCTACATGGTTAAGAAATATCAGGATGATCCAATGTGTCACCGATTATCGCCTTATTATCACGCCTTATCAAGTGACGCCTTATTATCACGCCTTTGAAATAGCAGTATCTATATAGAACTTACTATATTTTTTCCATTGTTATTTATAATAAATTCGAAAATTTTTGAAATGAGATATAGCTTTTAAAATGGTGCAATCTATATGATAGCTGTGAAGAAACAGAATCATTATGACTATCATAGCATTTTTATAAATTAATGGATAATAAGATTTTTTGAAGTTTTATAAACATACTTTTCTGAAACTGCATCCGTATGTATCAATTGAATTAAAGCATATAGGTTTGCTGCTTCTTTCTTTTTTTCATTTTCATAAGTGAGAAATTGAATTTATTTAATTGAAATGTTTATTGAAAAACATTTTGTTGTTTGTGCAATGAGATATTGTTTTCGATATGTTTGAGTAAGAAAAATTGACATGTAAGTTTGTAATGATGGTACTATTTACGAAAAGAGGATAAAAAGTCATTAATCTGTTTTTGACCATGTGAGAAACAACAGCTATTCCTATTTTAATTTCAAAAAAAAAAAAAAAAAAATTATTTTCCTCATACCATTAGAGATATGTGAAATACTGGCTAATTATTATTTTTAAAAAAAGTTTTCTAATTAAGTGATAAAATTATTTGATATAATTAAGATTCTTTAATTAATAATCTCGGCTTGTAACACTTCATTGTTCCTCCATACTAAATTTTTGAACACTTTTGGGGATTCGGTTGTGCAAAGTATCTCTGCATTCCTCAACAAAACTAAGAATAAATATTAATTAATTTCATTAATATTTGTTTTTAAGTAATTTACCATTTAATTAAGGGATTAAACTAAACTAACCATTTTCATAAATCTGGGAACTATAGATTTACTCGGTAAGCAATAATTAAGTTTCAATGTGTAAAAGCATCCTTCCAATCCTCAAAAGGCAAAATATAAATATAATTTGTTTGAATTTGTTTCCCTTCTTGATAAGAGAATTAAGGTTTCTGGATAAACATAATTTCAAATAATCATGTTCACCATGAATTAAGCCATGAGAGAATATCTTGGTCGTACTTATTTCATACCAAAAGCAACTGTATCGCTTAATTTTGCATCAGACACAATTTCGATGTAGTTAAATTTCCAACAGTTTTGCCGATTTTAATATGAAAACTGCTCCTAAAACAAAGAATATTTGGATTTTGTTTAATTCCTTAAAATGAATGCGGAAGCATCATATTTGCTGGATGAACTAATTTAACATGATATTTTTGAAATCCTTAAGACGCGAAGAATAAATGTATTTCGTTCAATTCATTACTGTTTTCCTGATTGCGTGAATTGAATGAAATAAATTCCTTTGGTGAATATAATTCGTTGGAATTATGGAAAAGATCCTAGGTGGTACTTAATAATTGCCAAAGGTATAAATGCATTGATTAATCTTAAATCATAACACGATTCCTTTTTGCGTACCGTCCAACATATTGTAGAATTTTAAGTGTAAAAGTATCTTAATACTCGTTAAAAAATCAAAGTTTCATTTAATACTCTATCATTTTCATAAATGGGGAATTTGCAGATTTGTTGGATTAGAGATTAAAATATAAAGTATCTCAATTTTTCCTTTTTTCCTTTTCCATTTACATTAATGAGTATAGTGCATATTTGGGGGAGGGTAAATTTGAGGACGAACTTCTTTTCTAGATCTTCTGATTGTACTTGCTCATAAATGTGGAATTTGCACTTTTTTTTTGTTGGAGTCGAGATTGAAATATAAAGTATTATCTATCTATTTTTTTTTTATTTATTTTCCATTTACACGAATGCGTACAGTACATACGGTAAATTTGAGGACGAACTTCTTTTCTAGATCTTCTGATTGTACTTGCTCATAAATGTGGAATTTGCACTTTTGTTGTATATCGAGATTGAAATATAAAGTATATCTATTTTTTTCTTTATTTCTTTTCCATTTACACGAAGGCGTACAGTACATATGGTAAATTTGAGAACGAAGTTCGTTTCTAGATCTTCTGATTGTACTTGTTCATAAAAGTGGAATTTGCAGATTTGTTGGTAAAGATTAAAATATAAAGTATATCTATTTTTTTCTTTATTTATTTTCCATTTACACGAATTCGTACAGTACATACGGTAAATTTGGGGAGGAACTTTTCTAGATCTTCTGATTGTACTTGTTCATAAATGTGGAATTTGCAGATTTGTTGGATTAGAGATTAAAATATATAAAGTATCTCTATTTTTCTTTATTTATTTTCCATTTACATGAATACGTACAGAACAGTACAGCAAATTTGGGGAGGAACTTCTTTTTCAGATCTTCTGATTGCACTAAAGATGGTGCATCCTAAAGATACTACTGTAGTATTCCTTAATCTTACACCTGAGTCGTTGCGATGAGTCTCTGTTGATCTCTCTTTTTCCTCTCGCTGCCTAATTAAGAGTCCCGCAGTCAATCTCTATCGTGCTAACTTTCCTCACCATCTGAAATGTCGCTGCCGCTAATTTCTGTGGGCAGGCTGAGCATGAAATAAATTGCTCCCCCGCCAACGGTGTTCTGTACCGAACACCGTGTTCTTTTCACGGACTTAACAACACTCAGGGGTTCAATTATGGCCTTCTTGTGGCTTCAGCGGATGTCGCATTAAAACAGTAGGTGTTAGAATGGGTGGTCTCTGGAGAGACCTCATGCTTTCTTCCAATGCACTGGCAAGATTTCACTGATTTTGCTGCTAATGATGTTTCCTCCAATCATGGGTTGGTAATGAGCGGAATATTGCTAATGAATCACTTTTAGAAGTTATTACTTGGATTTAAATATGCACTGAAAAAAAAAAAAGGAAAATAATATTCTTTGGGACGTTTAATTGTTTTAAAAGGCTGAATATTAATTAGTGGAATTGTTCAGTTTGTACAACATTGCAATCTACATTATTTAGGATGACCTCAAGGGATTTAATAAAGTTTTCCGACTATTTATATAATGAAACAAAAAAACAAAATTAACGATTAACATATCTAACTTGGCAAATGTAAATAGAATGTAAATTACAATGACATTTGGAATGTAAATTGCAGTGACCTTTAGAATGTAAATTACAATGACATTTACACAGGTTTATGTCTCTGTTACAAGTAATTTGATATATGGAAAGACATAACAAATAAAAGTTAATGGTACTATTTATGTGACTTTTAGAAACAAATATAAATCCTGATTTCATTTTTAAGTAATATAATTAATTGAAAAAAACTTATTGAATAAAATTATTTGTAATCCATGATTTTAATTACTTAGTAAGAAAGCATTGAAAATAAATTGCTTTAAATGAAGTTATAAAATAACAATTAGTATACATTTTTCGTTATTGCATATACAAACGTGTCCAATTGTAACTATGCGCAAAGACAAATGAAAATGTGAGCACAAAATTTTCTTGCTAAATTAAATCTTCTCCAATAAAAAAATAATTAAAATTTTTTTTTTATTATATTAATGTTAAAATAAAATAAAGATTGTTCATATTTTATATTGTAATTAAAAAAAGTTGTGGATATTCCTTTGGTAAAATCTAATTATTTTAATTATTTTTCATACTGACCAATAAGAAATATTGATTAAAAGTTTTCTTTAGCTGTGTAATGTTTCTGTAAGTTCATAAAATAAAAGGTAATATAATAATCTTGAAATTGAAAATACAAGTACAACAATAAATTTCTAATCCTTGAGGCGAAGTTAGTTAATAACCTATTATTTTCTTTACAAAATCGTTTTAAAATATTGTACATTTTTTTTTTTTCTATTATTTGAAAAATATTTACTTCAATGCTTTTTAACTGATTTCATTAGTATGTAAAGGTACTGATGCCCTGTCATTAAAATGTATTTATATTTAATCAATACTAAATTCTACATTTAAATTGCAAAAATAAAAATTAAAAAAAATTAAAATCTAATGAAAAAAATTCATTTGAAAAAATAAACTAATATAATTACGTGCTATATAAGAGTTTGGAAAATTTTAAACATAATTTTGGAATTTTTAAACAATTATATTGGAAGATTAAATAAATAATAAGAAATTTTAGTAACGATTAGCAGCAACAAATCAGAATTGCCACTATTTAAATAGCTTAGAATTGGCTTTATAAATTGATCAAATTATTAAAACTTTTATCTCACAAACATTGATGATCTGCAATATATTCGAAATGAAAGAAAAATATACAATAGGCGGTAATATATAAAACATAAAAAATATTTAAGAAATTAACTTCCTTTTTCTGAATTCACTATAATTTAGCATTTGTTTACCATGAACATGAAATCATTCTATACATAATACGATGCAGGTACAGTAAGATAACCGATAAAACACGGTTCAAATAACGCTGATATGGTTATAATATTGGGTAGAAGACGGTCTTCCGTAAAAAAATTGTCATCAGAAATAAAAAAAAAATTCAGCTTTATAGAATACAAAAATAAATGTATTTTTACAGAATTATTTTATGTATTTAGTAATGTATACCTTTATAGAAATAATTTCTTACTTTCTCAAATAATCTTTGAAATATATATGTTAATCTACATACATTCAGATGTATTATTTTAAAGTAGCACTACAAGATAGTAGTAATAGCACTTCAAGGTATTTTGAATCTCAATCAGTTATAAGAATTCTAAGGCAATGTTCATGGAAGATATTATAATTACTGCAGTTTTCTTTTCAAACAATAACAATTTGATTATTTCGCATTATTGATTTTTCAACGAAATTCACTCACAATAAAGTAGGTTCAATACATACATGCAGTATCGTATTTTTTGTCTACATTTTGTGTATACTCTTTAATGTTTTCATTTTTAACTTTAATATTCAGTAAATATATTTTTTACAATATTAACTCAATAAATAAAGTTTTTTTTTTCGTTTTTTAAAATAGAGGGATCGTACAATTTTCTTTATTTAATTGAACTTTTTGTAATTTTTATTGAATTTTAATTAATTTCATCTTACTAAATTGTCAGTTTTTTTTTTGTAACATACTTTATATACCAATTTTTAATCATAACTAATCTCGTATTAATAAAAAAATTCGTTATTTCATTTGTATTATTTTTCAGTTAAAAGGTAACCATTAAAACACATAATACGAGTAAATAATTAACTCCTATACGTACACAACTTGAAACGTTTAAAAATAATACATATTTTATTCGAGGATTTATCTACAACATGCAATTAATTTATATACACAGTCAATATAAAAATCAATAATGATCTATTAACGCATGAGTCTTAAGCCATGAATACAACAATTGGGGAACATCGCTCTCATACTCTGGATCATGGCGACCTCCTCGTATGTCCATGGTCCAAGAGACCTCCTTCAGCTTTGATGAGATCTCTCCTCTTGAATTCCAAAGACCAGCTGACCAGCCCCATCTTCTGTCCTGTACTTCTCTTGGCCCACCAGAATAGATGTCCAAGTTATCTTACGCTGCCCATCCGAACTAGTCCCCCGCCCCCTTACCAGCGCACTCAATCACAACTGAAACTGTACAAAGTACTCTGGACTTTCGTATATATATATATCAAGTATATAATTTTGAATCTTTTAGTTATAAAGCAAAAAATATTTAAGAATAATTAAAGTTAGTATGTTACATTAATTATAAAATAACATTCTACTTAGTAGTAAATAACTTTTATTAATAATAATAGCAAAATTATGTAAAAAAAATAGTAGTTAATAAGTAAATATTGTTCGTAATAATGTTAATAAACTAATTTTATACTTAGTTTAATGAAATATACATTACGGCTGCTATTGTTTTATGAGTTAAACTATCATTAAATTAATAACGTATATTTTGTCTGCTGATCGTGACTAAGTTGTAACGTTCGCAGTTAGCTTAGTTTGGTTTTGTCCCTCTCATTTTGTGAACACTTTGGAATAATTAGGCAGGGACTTACAGTTTAACGTAGATTCCGAACCATTAACAAACATCCATGCCACCACCACGATGCGAACCTGATGCCTTTGTTACCCAAGGCCAGAGCGATAGTTAGTTTGCAACGGAGAGGGGGGAGTGGACAGGCTTGAATTCTCTGCAGTAGTTACTTGAGCAAAAATTGAGATATGGGCATGTGACAACTGGCTTAATTGTCTCTCATCGAAAATAATATTGTCCAGTGGCAGTTTTCCGAGTTTTCTTCCATAAAATACTTAAATGTAATGAAAGTTACCCCTAAAAGTCCTCCCAGAGAACAATAATTCTTTTCGTTGCTTGTCCAATAACTAATCTTGGTACAAAAAAATTGAACTCGAAGCTCACCCATGAATAAAAAGGAAAAAAAAAAAGTATTATTAGTTTCAATAAAAGTTTAATTAAAAAAAAATATTTAGAACATTGCCAAATTTAAAATTTTTAATTAAGCAAATAATAAGAATATTTCCTCCAATTCACTTTTTAAATCAATAATTGTATTCAATCTTTAAATATTGACTTCAAATTTGATGAACGATACTCACATTATTGCAAATTTGTCTAATTTGCTCGCTCTGGCGTACCTATCAAATTATCTTATAATATTTAAAACAATCTATTGTAGCCATGTTAATGTCCTTAATTTCTTTTTCCTCCTCTTCGCATAATTCTCCCTGTTTCGAAATTTGCCCATTTTTTTCATAAATGTTACGGAAGGTGCTTAAAATTAATGGCTTTCAAAGGCACCAAGATGAGTTTTAATGAAACTTTCAGGTAGACAAGATAGCATCATTTATTAAAGTTTCTTGTAAGGAAAAATTAATTATTTTAATAAACTTCTTGTTTTTAAATATTTATGACTAATTTCTATCTAATTCTAACAAAGCAAGTGTTGTTTCCTTAATTTTTGATGGCTTCTTTGTAAAAATATATTATCTGAAGTACATTTTTGTATGTATTTGAGAAAAAATATTTTTCATGAAGTTTTTACAAAAACGAAAATTTAAAAATGAATAGTTTGTAATAAAAATTTACATACTAATACTAATTATATTTAATAATAAATGTAGCTCTATCTACTATATTTAAATTTTTTAAATAGATTTTTAAACAAAAAGGTTTAATTATTTTAAAAATTTAAATTCAAAAATATCTTATAACGTATATTAAGATAATCTAACGTATATCTTATAACGTCATAAAAATATTTTATGACGTATTATATATTGTAAAAAGATTTTCTATAATATTATATAATGCTTCATAAAATCGAAATATTTAAAAAAATAATTTTCCATGAAAAATAAAGTATAAATAGTTTTTTTTTTATAAAAATTTATTATAAATGAATGCCTTATAATTTATGTAAGAGGGGCTATTCTTTACAAAAAATCAAAGTTTAAAAATCTTAATTTTAATTTTCTATTTTACATTTTCATTTCTCATTAAAAAGTGCCTAATTAATGAAAGAGAAAATAAAATATAATAATGATAAGTATTTTAAATCATAATTTTATTAAGTTTTAAAATAAAATATTAACAAAATTTAAATTTAAACAAAATATTTTATAACATTAAAAATATTTTATGGCATTTTATATACTGTAATAATATTTATATACTGTAATAATTAATTTAATATGTTTTTAAAAAAATTAAATTATTCATGAAAAAATAAATTACAATTAGTTCGTTTTACAAAAGTTATTATAAATGAATACATTATAATTTATACAAAAATGTGCAATAATTTAGAACAATTGATTGATATACAAAAATCAAATTTTAAAAATCTTTCAATTTTCTATTTTACATTTTCATTTCTCATGAAAAAGAATCTAATTAATGAGCGAAAAATAAATATATAGTATATTTTTTTAATCATATTTTTTTTATTACCTTAGGGTACTTGACTGCACGAACATGAAAAAGAAATGTTAAAAACTAGCAAAGGATTAAAATGTTTTTAAAATATTAACTATAAAAACAAACAAATTGATATATCATATTTATGAAGAATATATCTGATAAATAGTAAACAAACTTGCACGAGTAAACAAATATAATGTTGTCAATATATTTTGTTGCATTTCAATGGTTTTTTATTTAAATAAACATAAATATATGTGACGAGAAATGTGAAAATTTTTTTTAATGATTTTTAGATGATATAAGACGCTACAATTTAACATAAAATTTACAGAAAACGTAATAAAAAAATTAATTTCTTTAAAATTAGCATTCTTAATTATTTTAATTATTGGCCTCACAATTTGAATTAACATAATTATGTATATCTTTATTTACTTTAACGACTTTTAAGCGATAGAAAGCCCGACCCTCAGTTAAAATATTTATCACAAACCTTATTTCTCCACACTTTTTTTTTCCTTCCATACACACACACACACTCAAAAAAATAATAAATTTGAACTTTTTTTCTAATAAATATTTTTCATTAACGCATTATATAATTTTTTTAACGAAAATCGAGTTCAATGTAAACATCACTGTTTTTTACAAAACGTTCTGAATATGCAACACTTTATTAATTGGATAGTAAATAATGATTAAACAAACAACCCGTATTTCTTTCAATTGAATTCCACTTTTTGCTTGCGCATGATACCTAAAAAAACATACAAAACCTTCCTAAAACTACTCTAACAAAAAAAAAAAAAACCCATTATTAGTTTGTAAATAATGTTATCTTTTTATTTCATCTTTTTTATTACAACATTTACTTATTTACCATCGTTTGAACGAATCTTTTTAACGAATTATTATTAACGAATCTTTTTTTACCTTTTTCTCAAGTGTCAACATTGAATACTAATTCTTGCATTTAGATTAAATTAGTCACTCAACAGTCAATTGAAGACGTAGTTTCTTTTTTTTTTTTTTTTTTAACTGAAACATTTTTAATTGTAACTCTCGATAGAAGCTACAGTGACAAGTAGCATGACAATTTAGTTCTTGAATAATTATGTGGAATCTTCAAGCATTGTTTTTTAACTGTAACTGACTTCTACAATTGTAACTGGATTATTAGCAATGACGTAAATTCCGTTCTCTGGGAGAGACTGTTTCGCGTGTCAATTAATAATCCTATTAATCACGAAATTTAATTTCCCACGAGTTTTCTTTAATTCCGAGGAAATTTATTTAGATTTAAAATACGAAGAAAGATTTCGAAAGGTTTTAAGTATTAGTCAAATGTATAAAAGATTTATTTTATTTCATTTTAATGATGACTGTTGATGGATTTGTGTATTTTTAATCTATTCATTGTTTTGTGTTTTAAAGTATTGTTATCAAATAAATTTATTGCTTAGAGTGTATAATTCTAAAAATATCTATGTGATCAAAGTAAATTTAGTAAGATTGTTTTTTATTTATTTTAAAAGGTAAGTTATTATAAATTCCTTTTGAAAATTATTTAGACAAATATATCAAAAAATCTTTTACAAATTTGTAATTTATCTGAAAGTTTTTGAGTTATGTTATTAAAATGATTCGTGTATATTGACAAGAATTTGGGTTTTTAAAAGAATGTTAACACTGATGGTCTTATAAATCTGCGATAAATACTTCGGAATCCTTTCTATAGATAACGAACCAGATTTTAATAAAATGTGAAAGTTAATAATAAATCTCAAACTAGAAATTCTAGTTTAGCCTTCTTTTAAATTTGACTTGTTTGTGGCAAACATTGTTTTATTCTTAACGTTTTGTAATTTTACTTAATTTTTTTAAGAATTTCTTTTAAGGATTTGTCATCTTACTTAATTTTTAAGGACTTTCCTTTACGGATTTCTTCCTTGTAGCAACGGGCAACCATCATATTATAATTTGATTTGAACTTTATTAATGAGGTCCACACCCATTAGAGTTTACACATGTTCCAATCTGTAACATACCAGTTCTCAATAAACATCTCGTTCAATGGAGAAATTTGTCATTTTCATTAACATAACACTACTACAACCCTAACTACAGATCATAGGTGAATCCGATTCCTATTTGTATGAAGAATATTTTACAGACTTGGAAGCAACATGATCTCGTAACATACTTAAATAAATTTCACAAATAGACAACTGACTCCTCTAAATTGATGAGTGTTATGAAATTCCTCAGGGCCTTTCAAGGATGATGCAAACTACATTTGAATTACTGGTCTTCATCATTAAATCATTGAGTTGTCAAATACGATGACTAGTCCACTCTTTGAATTATTCAATATGGATAATCATCAATTTGTAGTTTATAATCTCAGGTTAGCACCGTGTACTTTATCTTATCTGATTTTGGTAGATTTCTAACATATTTCAATGGATGTGATACATATTCTAATAATTTTTATTGACGTATTTAGAAATTTATTAATCAGATTCAATAATGATGGGGCACAATCACTTATTACGTGATTATTTCAATAAAAAAATAGATAAAAAACAATGTTACTGAACTATAAGGTGGAGATTAAAAATAAAATACTCTTGTGCAGCTTGAAAACTTTGGAAGTCCTAGAACATATACAATGTTGTACAACATACAATATATTATATATTATGATGTATGTTATATATTATTATGTAACATAATACACGATGTTATATTGTATATAACTGCTCTTAGAGACTTGTTTCAGCGAAACCTTGCTCTTATTCTAACGTTTGCTTAACGTATTCCTTAATTTGTTCGTTATTAAAAAAATATGCTATACATTATTGATTCTTAGCGGTAACTTATTAACCCAATTAATTTTTAACCCAGAATAAATTTAGTAAAATGTATTAGTTACAAAATTACAATTAATTTACTTATTTTGATAAATTTCTTAAAAGATCCTGTACCGTTATTTTCCGCGAACAAGCCACTTAACAATATTTTTCTTCCTTTAAATTACTTTTAGAGAAATGAAATTATTCTAGAGTGAAATATACTCCATTAATTTTATCAAAAATATCCCTATTAACATGCAAAACACAAATTAATCAATTCTGAATAAAATCTTCAATCAATTGAATTACTAAACATTGATGCAAATGCATCCTAAAACATTATATATTCGAAAGAAAATAAGTATCTTGTTAATACAATTCATCCTGCCCATTTAAAATATTATGTATTTACAAAAATGATGCATTAATCCATGAAAAATAAAATGTTACAAGTATTAGCCTAAGCAATGGTAGAATTAAACTCCATCAATAAGGCCTAACAGCAAAATAATAAAGCACCATAATAAGTATTCAAGATGTTGAATCTAATATTTCCACCTTCGCCAGTCCAAGTATTGAAATTGGTTCATCAAGTGCCATGGATGGAGTGGGAAGGCTGCCAAATTTCATAGCCTTGGAAACAGCTCTACAAAAGATCATTTCGAGCAAGCACATAAAGCGACATTTCCAGCTGTAACTGCCTCTGCAAATGGGGCCGGGCCCTTTAAATTCCGTGCTTCGCCCAGCAGATCTGGTTCGACATCAAACGCTGGTAGTCCCCTTGCCACTTTGAAGAACATATTTCAAAGAGCCGCCTTCGAATGATGCATTTAGAGCTATGCTAATTTCGGACTGTTCCGTTTAATTGCGAAAAGGAAGTGCTCGAAGGAGGCGTGACCGAGTGGGGGTGGGGGTGAAGAATTGGCAGAGTTGGGGTGGGGGGCAATAACGATTCTGCACACACTTCACTGGAAGACGATTTCTGCGCCAGAGTGCTGAGCTAATGAAAATGGGCAAGCCACCTTACGAATATTAGGTAAATGGTCGGAGGATTTCGTAAGCGAATCTAAACAGGAATTTCCGTCCATCTGGGTGAAATGTTTGGGCTACTTGCTTGCTACAAATTCTAATTTAAGTCAAAAATGTGAGTTCGTGCCCATGGAAACTGATTGGAATTGAGAAGGGAGATTGGACGAATTTCATCAACTCTAATTGTGTAATGCTATTCAAAGCAATGAAATCAGATGGAATAATTTACTTTTACTAGACCTTTCCTGTATTTAGAATGAATTGCAAATCTTAAAAGTATCTCAGCATAAGAATAATTTTTTACCGTAATTTCTTCAAATTGATGATGAAATTAAAAAAAAAAAAATGAAATAAATTTGACGTTAATAGTTAGTAATTATAACATTAAAAAAAAAAAGATTTCATGAATTTTGTTTTTATAGCTTGGTTCGTGTTAGAGATTAATTCATTGCCTAGTCAAACTCGTTTACTACGAAGTAATGTAAAATTTAACGTAAAAGTGAATTTGATTAAAATCTTTTTAATAAAGCAATTAAAAAAAAAAATTAGAAATAGATTATTAGATTTCTTAGATGTATTTTTATTGAACTTGTGAAAATGTATTTATTTCTTATTGCCGTAATATAACAATATATTTCTTTCTTTCTTATTGAATATATTTGTAACACCCACTGATTTTTTTCTTTATTAATTTTTCATGATTCTTTTCCAATATGTTATTCAAAAAATTTAAATTAATATTTTTAAAAAAAAATAAACATAAAAGTGTAATTAGTTAAAACTTATTTCAAATCTTTATTATGAAATTAAAATCTGCATTCTCTTCAATAAATAATGAACTTGTAAATTATTTTTCTGTGATATTAGTGTAAAAGGAGTACACCAATATCACAAAATTATAACATGGGTAATAATTTAAAATGCTCTTCATTAATTCACTTAGTTAAGAAGGTTGAAATTG
Source organism: Caerostris extrusa (assembly GCA_021605095.1). NCBI lineage: Eukaryota > Metazoa > Arthropoda > Arachnida > Araneae > Araneidae > Caerostris > Caerostris extrusa. The sequence continues at coordinate 155,922 of BPLR01002505.1, forward strand.
AAGCACAAAAAAATCAAACGCAGTTAATCTTATTACTATGATAACAGCTTGTGAAGCCCTAAAGTCGCATAGATTATGTTACCAAAACCTACAAGTTCAACCAAAATAATGCATTTTTACTTCCAAATTTATTCTATTGTTAACTTGGCCAACAATCACAGAAAAAAAAAACTAAAATAGTCCTTTTTTTTTTATTTTTTTAAAAACTGTAATCTTTAAGAGATTGGATTTTTGAAATTTTTATTTCTTCTATATCAATAAAAAAAAATTTCCAGCATTGTTTTAATTATATATATAATAAAAACATACCATTGGACCATACTTAGACAATAACTATTTGAACTATTTAATAATCTAGCAATAAATAAATTCATTTTATGTCGTTTTTTATATTATGAACACAACAAAAAATCAAAATAATCTTCTTAAAACCCAATACAATCTTTAATCAAGGAAAGCATTTTTAGTTGTAGAAACTGTTGCTTTTTAAGTTTTACATTTTTATCCAAAATGACATTTTTTTAGCTCAATGTATATAGTTCAATATTTATTTTTTCAATTCCTTCTATTAGTTCACACGCTCCCTATATATATCTTGTTCAAATTTTCAATCGATAATAAAATGCTTTTTATTCATCCACTCAATTCAAATATACTTTTTCGAACTTGTAGTGGATGACGATGTTAATGCAGTTTTTTTCAAATATTAATTCATTAATTAAATTTAAATAACTCATTTTAGTTTTTTTTAGATTTAAGTTGCATGTATCTAATAATAGATGGCGCCATATGTAAGAGGAAAATTTCTACTTTTATTTGTAAAGGATTCTTCTGCAATATAGTGAAAAAAGTAGGAATTGACGTTAATTTTTATTTTATATTACGTGTTTAATGATAGTCTCACATTTATAAATCTGTATAAAGATTTCAGATACCTTAAAAATAAATATTTCAAAATAAAAGCTATGCGCTACTCTTCTGCCCGCAATACATATAATATGCCCAATTCTTTAAAGCCCTCTTGTATACATAAGAACTTATTAGTGGAAATTCATCTTTAACGGAGGGATCCACAAGGCCTGGTCGATTTTAGACTTGCGTGCCACCCTCGCGCTCTTCAACAGCTGATAACTGGTCTTCAACTCCAAGCTGTTATCAGGTGGCGCAGGGCACGTTCCTGAGGAAGTACTGCATGAAAGCTCTCAAAGGAATTATTAGCTTCGTTTCAATGCATTATATCACATTAATATATTCAGTCATACACGCAACTTATTAATATATATCTATTATTTTATAAGATGAAGCACAACGAACCTGTTGTGAGGATCTATTACTAATGAAGTACGAAAAAAAACTGAAAATATTAATTTTAATCAATAATTTATTACACTTAAATATAAATGTACTAATGAATTTAACTACTTACATAGATTATCTGATTATGGAATTCAAACTATAAACCACTATATAATTATTCAGATATTTGTATAGTGGGAAATTAATTTGTGAATCTTATAGAAATGAACTTTTAAATATTATGAAGTTAGTTTTCGCTTCAAATAACTCAATGAACCATCTAATCTAAATAAAAGTAATAAAAAATAATAAAGTTCCTTTCAATGTAAGAAAAATGAAACATGACTCTATTAACAAAATATATAGGTATTCTATCATGTTTAACATTTATAATATTTAATAAAACATAACTGTTAAAAAATTATACAAATATTTTTCTTCACAGTATATAAATTTAAAATTCAGTAAAAACGATAGAACATTTGCTTTCGATTTGAGAAAGGTTAATTGGAAAATCAGCAAACAGTGACTGGCCAAAATCTTCCGTACGTCTACGCTGTTAAAAAATTTGTAGGTTGGAAATACTTCCATTGAGCTGATGGGAAAAGAATAGCAGCTTCTGAATTTCCAAATGTCCCATTTCGGGTGTTTTATCGTGTCAACATACTATTCAAATTTAAATTTATTGTTTAAATTAAGTTTGTTTTATTTTCTTTCTAACATTTTTTTTGTGTGTAAATATTCTAAAATGATGTTAAACAGAACAACAAAAAAAAAAAAAATGCTAAAATACATTTGTTGTTAGTCACTAAACAAAACAAAATTATTCAAATAAGCCGGAATGTTCAGTTGGAAAGCAAAATTTATTTCAAATTATTTCCAATTTATTTTCCGAAATAAATTCAAAGCTCATAAAAATACTAAATCGGCAGTCTGTTCCGAGTTTGTATAACAATGAGAGCGAACCTTAATTCAATTACTGCATTTGGTGTGAGACCATTCGGAACCCAATTATTTATGAATTAGGATACCTCCCTTCAATTTTGTATTGTGAAAATAAAAAGGTGTCTCGGTGGATGTGGCATTCAAAACCACAAAATCATAACTGTGAAATGTGAAGTCTTCTTTAAAGTGCAAATTTACAACATGCTAACTATAAAAAACAGGCCATCCAAGAAAATGATAGTCTTTATTTGCTGAAATTATCAGATAACTTGCATATTTACGATGGCAATGCACACCTTCGTACTGCGAGGTTCCAATTATCCATGGGAAAAAGATCTTATTATAAATATAGTTCAATTTCATGTATCAAGGTGATAATTCTACTCTCTTTGACCATTCCAGGCCCTATTAAAGGGTAAAAATTATATCGGACTTTGAACCAATAATCGCATAAAGAAGGAATTGTATGTTCAATCCTTCTTAATAAATGAAGATGACTTTCAAACTGAAAGTTAAGAAAGAATAAACAGATAAAGAAGTCTCCAGTAAGAGCATAAAGACTGTAGCAGATGAACTTCATCAAGTACTTAAAATACTTCTTGATGAAAAATAGTTGCGAAAGAAATAGGTCATGTTATTAAGTTGCCTTCAGGTTAACCAATCAGAATCTGCTACCCATCGAGTGGTATTCACTGTTTGGTTGAAAGCAGAGTACAATGTATGCGAACCATTCTATATCAGCCGACCATAAAAGAACTGTCACGATTGTTACCTTTGAGCTTATTGAATAAAGAACTTTAACCCCAGTAAAAGCTAATTTGATATTCATGGATGTGAATACTTCTTAATGAATTGTTATATAAGATCGTAACATGTATACAGATATATATACATAATATGTATATATGCATAATTCTAATTGACGATTAAAAGTTAACTTCAACTTCCTTAATTGATAATGAATTAACTATTTCATGCAGGATACGAATGATTGTTAAAATGTTAGTAATTTTTTGCAGCTAGTACATTATTTCTACACAGTTTAGATTAATTGACATGATAATTTTTTATATTTTCCATATTTCATGTGTGAACAGTTTCTATGGAATCAGAAGCTTCTGTAGTAAATGCGAATTTGTCAAAAAAAATAGGGGGTTGAGGATAGTGGTGGTTTTCCTGGTGTAAGATTTATTAAATAGAGTTACTATGGATAATGTGATGACAGATTCTCCATACATTTAAGTCATTTTTTGAGACTGAATATTTCTTTTTACAAATTAACACATTTATAGAGTAATTAGACAAAAAATATAATTTACCAAAGTAAACAAAAAGAAGCTTAACTTAATAACAATAATAGCTAAAAATAATTTATATTTGAACAATATGAAAGCTGCAGTTCTTTCAAACTACAGTGGTGTAATGCTTGTACCTCATAATAAGTCACTGGGTAATGTTGCACCTACTATATACGCTGCATTTTATTGGCGAATGAATCTAGATTAAAATTTTTTATTTATTATAGTTATATAACGCGTTAAATTGCGGTCATATCAGTCAGATTAAATACGTGATTGAAAAATTCTTTGTATATGTGTGTATGCGTAATAAGTCACTGGGTAATGTTGCACCTACTATATACACTACATTTTATTGGCGAATAAATCTTGATTAATATTTTTTATTTGTTATAGTTATATAACGCGTTAAATTGCGGTCATATCAGTCAGATTAAATACTTGATTGAAAAATTCTTTGTATATGTGTGTATGCGTGTACAAAGAATTTTCAGAACACTTAATATAATATATATATGAGAGAGATATATCTGAATGTGAGAAATTCAGGTTTGTTTCTTTCTCATTGTCTTGTTCTCTTTCGATTTTGTATTAATGTGCTGTGTACTTTATATATATTTGCATATATTTCAATATATATACATATATATAAATATAAATTATTTAAATAACGTGAGCATAATGAAATGACTAGACAGTATAAAAGATGCAATACACTAATAAAAATAATAATTAAAAAAAATTCGTGTGCTCTTCAATAGAACTAAATGAAGGGCATGCAAGTTACGAGAAAAAAGAAGGCCTATTATATTTTTATTTAAAAATATTAATATAAATATATGCAATTTTCATCATATCTAATATTTCCAATTTTGTAAGATTTGTACAGTAAATTTATTTTGTACACTTTTTTTTTTTTTTTTACTTCTATAATAGTGTCTTAATATATTACAACAATGCATAAAAGTAAGATATTTTTATAATGCGCAATGAGTTTATTTAAATGCAGACATTATGGTATATGTTTAAAGATTGTGGCATTTTGAATATGCTTGTGTTAAATAATAGGATCAAAATTTCAATAAATAAATATTTAATGTAAAGTCTAGTACAATAGATGAAGATGAATATGTGAAGAAAGAGTACAGTAGATGAATATGGTAATATTTTAATAAATATAATGTTTGCTAATGCGTTGTTTAGTTATGAGTTTTGACAAATAGATTTCGGAATGTGATACTGAGTAGGATTTGCATTTATGAATTGTTGGTAATGTCTACATAATTTTTGTTAGTATTCTTCTGTAATTTGAATATTGTAATTATAAGCAATAATTTTTTCTTTAATCTGAGTTATTTTATGTAAAAGCAGAATAATTAAAACAAATACTTCTAAAACTCTATTTTAAGAAACAAATATATGTAATATGCAAATTTTTATTGTATTGTTGGCACTTATGCCTTACTTACTTTTTTTTAAAACTACTCCTTCGTTTTAATCACTTTGATCCTAAAATTTCATATTTTAATAAAAATACTTTAATTAAATATTTTGACTTTTTTTTTGTCACATTGCATTAAAATATTCTTTAAACTCTCTTTCGCCTGAAAAATTTGCTTAACATTTAACACTTAAAACAAATATAACATTGCACGAAATTATCAAAGTATGTACACAAATAATAATTCATTACCTCGACTGCTTTTAATTCTCCTTCAAGGCTCCCAAACACATAAGCAATTTTTAGAAACGAACGCAATTTTCCAGCCAAAAAATAAAAAGACCTTTTAACGAAGTGCTTACTTTTAAAACACTTAATCTTGGTAATTACTTCATGTAAATTATGGAAAGCAGTGCCTGTACCATGAAAGAAAACCTTAATTTCTCCCCATGCGTTGAAGTGTTTTATTCATAAAGGATGGCGTGATGTGTGCTGCTACAGTGCTCCCCTCTCCAAGTCAGATGACACTGGCTTCAGATCATCGTCCGCAATTATGCAAATCTTTCCAAACCCCCAACTAACAACTGGAAGAAAAATAACCAGCCAGGATATCGTTTTGCGTTTAGGACAAACAAGTCAAAGCAAGCCATAAAACATTTATTTTCCTTTTATTAAATAGCTGTAGTACTCTTCATCTACAAAACACGCACAGGACACAGCAGTAGAGGACCTGGCGTGTTTTCTCTGGTTTTTCGTAATCCGGCGCGTTCCATCATTCTGGAAGTTCGTACTTGGAAGGTTTTGGGTGCGGTCGACCTCATTTGCATTCCTTCCCCTCCGTGGCCCCACCCCCCATCCCGGAGATAATCCACCCCTGACAAACCGCGTATCAGTTCTGCTGCACCGGTAATTGCATCGGTAATAAGGGTGTTTGTTTTCCATAGATGGGCGAATCAGGGTTGGACAACCTTTATTCGCCATTTAGTCCGAAAATAGTGTTAACTGAACTTTAAATGGCATTCATTATTATTTTTAGCATTGTGTTGTTAAAGAATTGGACTTGTTGACGTTAAGCGCTTTTGTAAAATTGACAGCAAAATTTCCGTTCTTTTCTGTTTGTTAAATGTTTGCATCAAAACTAAAAAAATAACTATAATGTTTGATGATTCGATATTTAGTTATGAGTTTTGACTGAAATGGATTTCGAAATGTATGTTTATAAGCGTAGTTGGCGATTAGAGAAAAATTCTTATCTTAAGTCATATACATTTCGATAGCGTTATTTTCATTTATTAGAATTAAAAAAAAAATAACTTTAGATTATTTACAAATTCTTAGAATTATTATTAACATTTTTATGTGAGACTAATTTAACATAACTGAATTTGAAATGGAATTCATTATTATTTTTAGCATTGTATTTTTAAAGAATTGAACTTATTGACGTTAAGGGGTTTAGTAAAATTGACAGTAAAATTTCCTTACTTTTCAATTTGTTAGATGATTACGTCGTTTCTAAAAAAAAAAAAAATACTTATTGGTGATTAGAGGGAAAAATTCGTAGCTTAAATGATATAATTCGATAATGTTACTTTCATTTACTGCATTTAATTAGATTACGAATAAATTAAATTTACGTTGCCTAGGCAAAACTTCTTTTGAATTTTTTCCAGGCAATACTTCTGTATGAGCATTTTTATGTGAGTCTAATTCAACATAATTTAAATAATAGTGTTTAAATAACAACGCTAAGATAACAGTGTTTTAAAAACACTTTAACAGTACGTAAAGAAAAAGGAAACAGGTAAATGGGATTATTTCATATAGTAGGATATAATTGATACTTAATAATCTGGAAGAAATGCGTGAAATTGTTTAGCAATTATATTATTAATGTTCTGTTTTTTTTTTTTTTTTTTTTTTTGTTGGATTCCTGCTGTCTATTTTTCTTTTTATTTAAATTATTTAAAATGCACTTAAATTTTCTTAATTGCGCATGCAGTACAGAAGATCCATATTATTTTTTAATATATATATTTTTTAATATATTATTTTTTAATATACTGAAATTTATCCAAAATATTTCAGATTTTATATATATTTCAACAAACGTTTTAAAGGAACAAAAGTTGAAACTTGATATAACGCTCAACTTATTTATTGGCTAACAATTTTAAATTAAAAATGTGCCGTTATGGTTGTTAATATTTTATTATTAAAAAGATGCTTTTTTAATCTAAAAGCAGATATTTTGTTAAAAAAAACACACAAATAATGTGTTTTATACATGTGGATGCACACACAAATAAGTTATTAAAAACATTATTTAGGATGTTATGGGAACGAACGTTCCCTTTAGGAGTTGAGTACCAATAGAGCATTAAAATCCTCTAAACCTCAATGAAAGAATCTATATCAAAACTGAATCATAAGACGTGTTTATGCAATAAATAATTATTGAAAATTATAATTTAATAAAGCTATAATCATTATTTAATATTTAATAATTAATGTTAAGCTATCTTAGTATCGGGAGGAAAATATATTTTTTTACATACATTTTTAAAATTAAAAATAAAATGTTCAATAAATATATATTAAATTAATTGTAATTAAAATAAATTTTTATAAAAATAAAATATAAATTAATAAACATTTTTAAGTAGAAAAAAAGGAAAAATCAATCTTAATAACACTCATTATTAAATTGATTGAGATAAGCTATTGAAATTATAATAATAATATATAAATAATTGAAAATGTAAAGTACAAGGAATGTAATAAATAACAAAAAAAAAAAATAGTTTAACTAAAAAGTTAAGTTTTTGAGTATTTAATTAATTTTTCAATAAAAAGAAATGCAATTATAAGCTATTTTTTTTATAACGTGACTGCATCTTAGCACGAGAAAAATTACTTCATACGAAATAAACCCCGCTCAATCTGGGTCAAAACATGATTATTAGGATCATATTTAGAGAAGTTGAAGTATCAAAGATCTTAATCTTAGTCATAAACATGTTGTTCTTAGAATCCTAATATTTATTTTATGATTTAAAAAGCCTTTAAATATGAGTTTATTTCTGAAAGTGTAAAATTAATTTCATCATGAATTTCATAGCACAGAAAAACAAAACGTTCGCAATTTATGCATGCATATAAACATATTTTGCAAAATTTAATACGCTAATGTCTGTTTTACAGTACATCATGTATTTAATGCGTTGAGCTTAATGAAAATATACATTTAGGAAAAATAGTAACATTTTAAATGGGAACATTGAAATTATTTATATATTTTGTAACTAAAGCATCTCTTTTAAATAAATATGTTATGTATGCTAAGTTACTGAATATTATGTAAACAAGAACATATATTTAAATATGTATATATATATATATATTGGTATTAGATAGGTCATTAATAATTGTTCAATTTATATTTAATATTTATTAATTTTAATGATTTTATGATCATTGTTCACATTATCATATTTTCTAGAAGTAGAATATTTTCTTTTTAAATTACATATTGAACTATTTTAAATTTAATACCAACAGCGTGGTCATATAGCGACATACACTGTTAGTACTCTTTAAGTCAAATGTACGAAACCCTTAACACTTCATCTTGCACACTCAATTTTAAAACACTAGCACAAGCATGTGGCTAGTTTAGTACAAAATTTTAGCCTAAGTACTAATTAATATATTAGATCATTTAATGAAAAATTTTTAACATTTGAATTCGCTTAATATGAGACAAATATTATTCATTTAAATACAACATTCAGTAATTTGAACACACAAACAGTAATTTGAACTTACCTCTCTCTTTTTTATTCTCTTTGTAAAGTATATTTATTTTTTATCCTCTTCAACTCCTTTATTCTTCTTATATGTAAAATAAATAGGTATATAAAAAAAATAAATATCGAATACATAACAATTAATAAAACATAATAAATATTGAAGAGATAGATTTTCTATTGAATCTAGATTTTCTATTAAATTCTATTGAATTGCAATAAAATATATGTTTTTTTAATTATATTTATTAGTGAAAATTTTGAGAAAATTAAGAATAAACATTTACTGATAAATACTAGTATCAGCTCAAAATTCGAATATAAATTTTTATACTCATAAACTTTTATTATTTTCTATACTTTGTTTTAAAAAGATTATTAATCTCTTTTTACCCATAAAATATATGGAATTGACCACTTTAAATTTTTGCATTTTCACTGAAATCTGCAATCTTTTTTCATTTTTTTTCACTAGCCTTTTAAATATCTTTCACAGGCATTTTTTAAATTTATATTTATTTAAGAAATAAAATTATTTTGATGTGGTTTGCTGTATGAACACCAAGGAAGATACAGGAAATATCATCTACAAATAGGGATAACTTTCTAGATATTTCAGAGTTAGAAATAGAGTACAGTCAGTTTTTTCCATTGTGTGTGCTTGTGGGTTAAAGTACCTGTTGTAGTCACAGTTTTTTGAGAGCAGGAGGCCCGTTGGTAAATGTTATGTCATGAATATATTGAATTGGTGGTCAATCTCTATGATAAAGTATTCTAGAAATTTTTGAATACGGCACACAAATTCGAGTAGTTACTTCTAAAAGTACTTCTGTTGATTAATAGCATCTATATATATATGCCAGCTGATGATTTCTTCCCAGAATTATGATATACGATATTCACTAATGTAAAAAACTATACTTATAACTTATTTATAATCATGAATATATGCTATTTTTATAGCACATCAAATTTACTTTCTTATTTGGTAAGAAAACAAAGCCAAACATTTTCAGCGAATACAATATTGACCTGGTAAACACATACTATCTGTATTCACAACAATGTATGTAAGAAGAAAATTGCAAAACCTTCAAACTATTTTAAAATATCAGCGTGTTACTCCAATTTTTAACCCAACTTTCATAAAAATGGTTTAAACCCTGCCACCTCCATGTAAAGATTTTTTCCTCATCTTCCTTTCTTTACACAAGGTACTCGGATAAGCCTGGAAGCGAAATTTCTCCCTTCAACCAATCTTCCTTTTCTTTTCCCTTGCATTGGCCTGTCAAACATTCACTTTTGCCTTTCCACCCCTACACCACCGTTCAACTGGAAAAGCAGTGATAAGGCGTTAAAATGATGGAGTTCAGAAAAGAGAGAGGGAAAATTAAATTATAGCCAAACCACACACACACACACACATAGATCGAAGAATTCAGCAATGAATTGGCGAATTTCTAAATTTTTTTTTCGCCAAGATATAATTGAATGGTTTTGGTTTTAATAGAATTTATATTTCAGTGTTTTTTTTTTTTTTTTTTTTTTTTTAAACTTTATTAAACGAAACTAAACGCATTTAAGTGACAAGAGATTATTGAGAAAATTTGAATGCCCCTATATCGAGCATAGATCGAAGAATTCAGCAAGGAATTGGCGAATTTCTTAATTTTTTTTTTTTCGCCAAGATATAATTGAATGACTTTGGTTTGAATAGAATTTAAATTTCTGTGGGTTTTTTTAAAAACTTTATTTAATGAAACTAAACGTATTAAAGTGTCAAGAGATTATTGCGAAAATTTGAATGTCCCTATATCGAACATAGATCGGAGAACACAACAATGAATTGGCGAATTTCTAAATTTTTTTTTTTTTCGTTAAGATATAATTGAATGGCTTTGATTTTAGTAGAATTTATATTTCGGTGATATTTTTAAAACTTTATTAAACAAAATTAAACTAAACGCATTTAGGGACACTAGATTATTGAGGAAATTTGAAGTCCCTATATGGTAGAAACTCTATTAATGTGGTTTAAAAAAGACTTTTATAATTTTATTGGAAAGAAACGAGAAACAATGATCGATTAAAAGGTTTATTATTCATTCAGTCATTTCATGGTCTTTCATTATCATTCAATTTCACGGATGAGAATACACTTTTATCTGTGATAGCTTCTTCAAAACCTATTTATAACAAATATATAACAAATTAATTATTTTTATTTTACGGTTGATTGTTTGTAGTTAATACATCTTATTTATTGTGAAAAATTTTTCCATTTCTTTATATATATATATATATATATTTATTTATTTATTAAATCCCCACAAAATAATAAAAAATGCAGTCAATCTCTCTCTCTATATTTAATGATTTTGGAGATTAGTTTGGCTATTCTTCAAACAATATCTGAAAATGTAACACTTAACTAGAAAATAACATTAACTAGCTAACATTTAACTAGAAATTTAACGAGACATTTTAAAAACCTGAAGAATTCTCTCACATTTATTCACTAGTAAGTAATGAGGATTTTTCATGTACATATAGAAAATGCGATATTTTGCTAGTTTTATATGTATCCTTTTGCTTTTTTTCCATCTCTGAATTTGTATTTAAGAGTTAAAATGTTAAAAAAATGTTTTGTAAGTAAACTGTGATTTAATATGCTAAAAATATTTACATAAATCAATGATAAAAATTTCACTAAAATATTGAAGGTATGCATCCTTTTTATATACATTATATTTTTACAATTAATATTTTAATTCCTTTTTTTTGCTGTACTGTCTTCTTTTTACGTCCAAACTATAACATTAAATTTTAGAAGAGTCAAAGTGCGTTAAAAATTATTGAGTTATGGGTGTGCAAGTGAGAGATAAAACGCATATTTGATTTAAGCCACGGTACAAAAATACTCGAGAATGGAGAACTTAAGTGCTTAATTTCAAAAATTTTATTTAATAATATCAAAAAATAATTTTCAGTTTCCCAAAAAAGAATTCTTCCAGTTCTTAATGTGAATTTAAATGCATTCAAGTAGTGAGGCTCTATTGAAGAAAGTAAGAAGTGATTTGCCCTTCTAGATTTAAGATGTGCCTAATTAAAGTTATTGAAAATAAATTTTAAGAAAACCTTTCTAATTAGATATTTTTAGATATCATAAGCCTTTATATTGATTTATTCAAAAACAGTTATTTTATTCTAATTAGAGATTATTTCCGGTTTTTCATTAGCATTCAATTTTAAGGATGACTATACCTTTTATATACATAAAAATTATTTAATTATATTGAATGAATAATATATAATACGGCCGGAAACACAAGACATTAAACAATTTTGAAATTTTTGTTTAATTAATTTTTAATCTTTGATTAGTTAAACCAGATTGATTTTTGAACTTACACCTTTTTTATTGTTCATTAGCTGGCAGGTTTCAAATTATTTTATTATCAAAAACAAAAAGAAGGATAATGTTTATTGACGAGACAAACACATACTTTATTCTTAATTATTTCTTTGACCAGAAACTTATGATTGAATTGTGTTAACTGATTAATTATGCTGTACAATTTTTGTTTTGAATAATACGAATGAGAAAGAGTCTAAGAAAACATTGTAAAAACTAATTTATTTTCTTATAAATGAAAAAGTTTGGAAATTCTCCAAAATTAATTTAATTCTAAGTAAATATAAAATAAAGTAAATTTATTTAAAAATGCAAAAATATTAAAACATCTGCTTGAATGTGTGCTTTTTTTTTTTTAATTTCTACCAAATAAGTGCAAATTAATTTAATTTCGTTGAATTTTTAAATTTTTTCTGTAAGATGGCACAATTTCTCGTATTATGGCCAACACAAAATTATCTTAGTATTTTCCTATCAAAATTATTAATTACTTTAAAACATCTGTAGCGCCCTTAAAGATTAAATATAACAGTATTTTACTTTATTTCAATAAAATTTTGGTTGAAAATCTAAAGTAATATAAATTTACTTTTTTTTTCTCTTTATTTTATTTTGCACCTAGTATAAAAATTAATTTTTATGGTAGTTTTACTTTGTTATTCTTATAAGAAAGCTTTCATATTTTTCTAAATATATCAGCCTGAAAGGAAATAAGTTCAGGGGTAGAATAATAGAAATTATAATAAAAAAATTCAAAATATTTTATTAATTTCACTTGAATGGATATCTCAAAAACAAAAGCGCCATCTAAGAAAATAAATTTGCAATTTACAGCCTACTTCTGTTTTTATTTGATAAATTTTCCACTTACAATGTTTCTAAAAAAAGAATATCAGCCAAATAAAGGCAGGTAAATAACAATTTCCCAGTTCTTTTCGAATTTTACAAGAAAAGTGTCAAAGAGATCCTTTGCAAACACTGTGAGAATGCGCAAAGAATTTTCGATCAACCTAAAAGCTGTTGAATCAACAGTGTTCTTTAAAACCTAGAAACAAAAATCGAGAATAAAAGTGTTGATTTTCTTATTTTGTTCTAGTCTTGCTAAAAGGGCATCTTTAAATTGAATATGACAGTTAAAAAAACTATGACGCTAAATTTCACAGAAAAGATTGTAATGAAATGTAATTGAAATAAAATATTTAAAATGATTAGAAAGACAATTTTTTTAAATATTTAAGGACTGAATTTTTTATTAAATTCCCTTCCAATTATCCTTTTGTGATGATTTACGAAAAATATTCGTTGTTAATGATATTCATTCAATTTAAATAACAATTTTAAATGATTCATTAATTCTAACTATTCAATATTATCTTCGCTATCGTAATTAAATTAGATTAAATAAAAAATCATGAAGATTGTTCCGTTTTAAATGACGCCAATACAAAAATTCAAATATTAGATTTATACAAATGTCTGTAAAAATACTCTTGAATAATATCTCATCATATCCACAAATGAATTTTGATAAGAGATTCTTACTGATTAAAATATATTGATTTTAATTAAATTTCATTTGTTATTTCCTTTTCAGTTTTAGAATTATTTGCCAATTTATTGAAGGAAATAAATGTTAAATGTATAAAATGATAGTTTTAAAAGCAAAGAAATGTAACGTAATTTAAATATTTATAAATAGACAGATAATAAATTTAATTACGTTTTATTTCTTTTGATTTTAAATTAGAAAAACTAGCAATTGCATTTTCCAAAGCAATCATTGCTTTATAAAAGTAATTTTTATTCTATTACTGTTTATATATATACATATATGATATGTATTTATTCTTTGTTAGTTGATGTACTATAAATGCATATACTTAAGTCTCGATTTATAAAAACTCATACTCCCCTCTATAACAAATTTTAAGTATTTTCTCATGTATAATTATTTTGGCTGTAATTATCTGAATAAAAAGCATGAAGGTTGTTCCGTTTTAAAACGATGCCAACACAAAATTAGAATATTAGATTTGTACAAATATCTAAGAAATACTCTAGAGTAGTATCTCATCACATCCAGCAATGCAATTTGATAAGATATTCTCAGTGATTAAAATTCATTGATTTTAATTAAATGTTATTTGTCATTTCCTTGACAAATTTAGAATTATTTGCCGATTAATTGAAGTAAATAAATTTTAAATGTATGCAAAAGCAAAGAAATTTAAATATTTTAAACTAAAGAGATATTAATTTAAATACGTTGTAACTCTATTGATTTTAAATTAAATAAGAAATTAGCAATTTCAATTACCAGAACAATTATTTTTTTCTAAGAGCAATTTCAAATCTATCTATCTATCTATATATATATATATATATGATATATTTATATCTAATAAATATATAAGTCTAATTATGTTAAGTATGTGAACTTAAGTCATGATGTATAAAAGCTCGTACTCCCTATAAAACATATTTTATGAATTTTCTCATGTATAATTTTTTTTGGCTATAATTATCTGAATATATTATAAACATTTTTGACCGAATTGAGGAAATACCAGTTTCAACTTATTATAAAACCAAATATTTCTCAAAGTAACAGAGTTAGATAAATGCAATGGAGGCTAAAACACGAACCACATTCTTTCCAGCTAATAATCCTCGATTTTCCTTTCCGGTTATGCGCCCTTCGAATGACATTTCATTTTCAACTTTGTGGACATTCGTGCGAGACCCAGTGGTAGATTCAAAGTTAGTCTTTGTTGCATAAAATGAAAGCAAACCGGAATACTACATTGACCTAGCCTGGGGCATGGCGACATTGTCTGAATGTCTTCAAACACTGTCTTCCTTGGTTGGGTCTGTTTGTATGGAAAATTGCATCGCGGCTTCAGCATAGATGCAGCGTTTATTAAAATATCTCGCCCAAAGCAGCTCCCAACTTTCTGGAGGAGCTAATTATTAATGGATATTGTGGTACAATGTGGAAGCTTGAAGTCTACGAATTATTCTGTTTCGCCGAATTTTCCACTGGGGAAAGTGCTTATTTCGTTTCGCATGTAAAGATTAGTTCTGCAGAAATTGCTTATTAAATCGCTGAGATGAGGAAGCATTAGGCGAAGGGATTTGGGATTTTAATAATTAAAGGAATTTTTGAGTTTGTGGAAAGATACTTGAATCAATGATAATAATTGCAAATGAACTTAATACTTTTCTACTGTTTGCATCATCCATGCAGTCCTTGGCTGTTACTCTTAGAAATTCACGAATATGTCGTAGATTGCTTTGTGAAATAATAAAGAAATATTTCTTTAAAATTGTAATGATGCATGCAATTGTTTTTGAAAATTAAACGAATGAATGAAAAATTAAAAGTTTTTTTTTTTTTTTTTTTTTTTTTTTTTTGAGGTTGAAAATAAAATAAAAAGAATTGATTTATGCATTTTAAGAAAAAAATATAACTGATTTAAGGAAAATCATTTATGCATTGAAAATTCATAATATTTTTTTTTTTATCTTGCATTTTGAATGATTGTGTGTTATTAGAAATTAATTATTTACGTTTAATTGATACATATTTCAGATCAGTTATAGATAAATTGGAATAATTCAAAAGAGAGTTATTAAAGTTTTTAGCTGAAATTCTGATTCCAAAAAAAAAAAATATTGGATAAGCATATTTATAGTGATATAAATGTTAAATAAATATTTTTTGAAATTTATTTTTATTTTTTTTTGAAATTTATTAATTATTTTTTTGAATCAAAAAATAATTGAGCTGTCAAATTCAATAAAAATAGGAAACGGTATTATTATACTAAATATATTTGTTACACAAATGCCAATATTTTTTTATCTAGTAAGAAATGTTTAATTTTACTGTATTATTAACTACGTTTCTCTTCCTTATGAACTATTAAAACGTAAATTAAATAAATTTATTTACAATTCCTTTATGAAATTTGAAACAATCATGCCCCTGGTAGGAACCATCATCATCCTTTGCACGACAATCTGTTATGGATCTCAGCTTTCTCAATAAAGCATGTTCAGTGTTGATCTTCTCAAAAAACTAATAATGTCAAATGGTCATCTACACAGACACGGTATTTTGACTTAGGATTTCCGATAAATCGAAATGGCATATCTATTATCGATATCTATTGGCATATATCGCATAACTATTGACATTTTCTATTACTGAAATTCTCTCCTACATGTATTTCATGTTGTACATTATTAACCATGCTAGCTTACTGTTAACTCATTATATATGGTTGCACAGAATATTTCTGTTAAAACCTCCCATACGAAACTCATGATTTGGATCATAGCATTAATTTAAATACAATTTTGTGTAACGCGATTTCGGTTATGTTTTCATGAAATGTCGATGTATTTTCTTTATTCCTTAAAATAATGGTTATTTTTTATTTATTTATTTATTTTAGTCTTGAATTATTTAAATTTTTTATTTCAGTAAACAGAAACGCAAAACTAGAAATAGCTTTAAATTTTTATGGTTATGTTTCTACAAATATAAATATATATATATATATCAGCTTTGGTGCAGACCATATGTAAGAGCATTACTTTGGAATCGATTCAATCTTGTAATCCCGTATTTCAATTCCTGGAAACGCATCATGAATTTTGTCAACAATGTTTAATATCATCAGCAGATAAGAGGATTTAAACCTTTATTTTTATTTAAGGCATCCACATCTGATGATAATTCTCGAATTCTGATGATCCTGTCTAGAGTGATATTAAATAAAAAACTAGAAATGGGCCTCCTTTTACTTTAAACAAACACTCAGTGGGTTGTAAACATGTTTTAAATCTAATAAAAATATACATTATTTATAAATATTTCATAATAGCAAATGTCAAAAGTTATATATATATATATTCTTGTTTGCGTTTGTCATTAAAGTGTTTTGTATTGATGCACAGAATGAGATTTACCTTCTGAGGGAATATTTTATTTTAGTAATTTTAACTTTTTATTTTGTTAATATGTAATTGTTCAACAGACAGCAATCAACATCATCACTCATATAAATGTATTATTTAAATCACTTTCAATATTCAATATTCTTCATAAATGGAATTTCATCGTGAAATTCTTTCGGCTTTGTCAATTTAATGTAATACTATTAGAAAAAGTCGTATTATTGAGTTTTTAATTAAATATTAAATGATTTACTTTTGAAAGTGAATCATTATTTCAGCAATATTTCACACCACATACTTCATTTTTCTACGTGCAATATTTGTAAGATTGCAGAATTTTATAAATTTTGACATACAAATCTAATAATCAATTATTGATTTATCAATAATTGACTAACTCTAAATATTACAAGCAAGAAAAAAGTATTCATTTCAAAATATTGGTCAACATTAAAATTGTTGTCATTGTAGCAGTTGTATAATTTCAAAACCAAATTACCACTGGTTGTTTAAAAGTATTATAAGATATATTTTAAAAGACAAAAAAATAAATAAATAATAAAATGCATTATTATAAGTTACGCCGATAGTTATATCAAACATTCAATTATTTCGAATGTTTATTATGCTTTTTAATGGCAACATAAATATCAATTATTGAATAACTAGTAAGAGCATTTATCTATTTATAAATTTTCTTTATTCAAAATAGTCATCCAAATCTAGTGGAAAACATTTTGTGTACAAAAATTTTTCTATCATCCATGAGTCTTTTTTAAAGAGTCAGGTTGGTTTTAGGTTTAATTTTCGATCTTATATCGATATCCATTTCTCCGATCTCTATAATTCTGAAAAAAAAAAATCTAATGCTCAAAATCAAATGTTTGAAAACTAATACGAAAGTGTCTAAAATTATATTAATTCCGATGTCAAGAAGTGGGAAAAAAAATGAAATTACAACAGAAATAAGCTTGCTCTTTGATGTTCCTTTCTCTATAAACAATCCACATCATGTCAATTTAGACGATCTAGTTCGTATTTTACATAAAAAAAAGACATGCCAGCAAAAGAATTATTGCTGGGATGTATTATTTCCGAGAAAGGCGATGTGGTCAACATAACGGTATACGCCTAGGATATGTGACCGCATGCATTTCTTCTATAACTAATGTAGTTAGTTGTAATTACTACTGAATAACTTACAACTAAATATCTTTTTTTTCAAAATCGGACTTTAGGAACTAAGGTACTAATTTAACAAACTTAATTACCATTAAAACCAAGTTTATATAGCAATTTCAATGTAATGCTCATTTTCTGTGTCCTCCGGCATACGCGATAAACTGGGTGCTTTATTGTTGTAATAGACCTTTAAAGTCTGTTCTCTTAAAATCAGTGACATCTATGAAAATGATGTTGCCACAACGATTCAAAAACATCATCATCATCAGAAGACATCTCAATCTTCATGTCATTGCTTGGTTGGAACTTCATAAAGCAGAAACAAATTCAAGCAGCTTATTTTCAGTGCTCGTGACACAAGTGGCGAGCCACAACCCGGATTGGCTCATTTCTGGGATATAAATTAATTTCGAACCACCCCTATCACCTTGGAGTGACGACGAGCCTTAACCTTTGCTTAGGGGTAGGGGGAGTGGGAGGGGAGGGGGCTAACAGGGGAAGGAATGCGTCCGTGTCAACGGCAAAATTAAATTGCATTTTGAGCCCCTCTAATTACGTGATCTCATCATTTTGTGGACGCGTATATTAAAATAAGTTATCATGCCCGGTACTCTTTGGGTTTCGTGGTAATTTGAATTTGGGGTTGCGGCTCAATTTGTGTTTATATTGTCTCATTTGCATCGGTGGTGGGTGACAGAGCAGAGTTTTCTTCGTTCGAACAATTCTTTCCCCACACCCTCTTCCTTTCCTCTGAACGAGATATACATATTTAAAAGAGGACCATTTTCATTTCATAAGGGATGCACGCAGGACCCATTAATGTTGTAACTGCTTAGTTTAGGATTCTCCGGGCATATTTTTCTTTCTTGCATCGTAAATATACGTGATTACCCACAAAGAGAATGACTTGGGACTCAGGGTTGTAGATGAAATGCTTGGCAAGTATAATTCTTTCATTATATTTTATTTCATGCTTACAGTGCAATGATTTTTATTATAATATATAAAAAATTAAAAATAAATGCATTTTATTTTTCAGGGTAATTTTATTTCATAATTCCAATAAATAGCTGGAAAATGTACATTCTGACTATCGGCAAGTTAGTATAGTATATATTAGTTGTAAATTTACCGTTATTTACCGTTAATTTTTTCATAACCACATATATATATATTAATATACATGCATATATATGTGGTTATACAATATTGTAAGTACAGTAAACTTTGCTGTATTATACATCTTAAACAGATAAAATCAAAGGAATATATATATATATATATATATATATATATATATTTCTAAATTTATATATATATAAATTTCTGTACCTGTAACAAAGAAAGCCCAAAAATCACAATAAATGACAGCCCAAAAAATCACAAAAAAAGTTCTACAAAATTTATTTTGTTTCATTTGATTAATAAATTTTTTTGATCTATTAATAAAAAAAATATTAATATTATAAATCGCGATATTTTTGATTTTTAAAAATTCACATAACTTCGTGATTAATTATATATTTTCATTATTTTTTTTCTTTATTTTTAAAGTATAGTCAAAAGTTTTCGTTGATATAAAACTGTAGAAGTATTTTGCGGTTTTTAACTATGGTTCAAACATTTAAGATTTGTTTTGATTGAATAGTTGGTTTTGAAGAAGATTCCAAGAGATTCTCACAATCTGCTAAAGACATATTTTTAAATGTCTTGAGTAATACTACACTGGAGTTTATTAAATAGTTATTTATTTTAGTTTTTATTTAGTTATTTTATAAATTGAAAGTTTATAAAATAAGGCTTATTCTTCTTAGAACATGTATACGTATGTAATCGAATGCAAACAATCATGAAATATTTATCTAATTTTAATGATTAAAATAAAAAGTATATCTCTTGAAACAATCCAGCAAATTTCTTTTTCTTGTTATTATATATGAATATTTTTTTTAAAGTTTTATACACGTAACAATCATGATGCGAGTTTTATAATGAATAAATAACTCAAAAACACAAAAAAAGTCCAACAAATTGTATTTCAATTAGTTAATTAATTTTTTTCTTTACGTCGTTAAAAAGTATTAACTTTATAAAATAATATTTTTTAAAAGTTCATTACTTCTAGATTATTTATAAGTTTTCCTAATATTTTTCTTTTGAAGTATGGTAGAATTTTTTTGTTTATATAAACTGTTTAAGTGTTCTGGGTTTTTTTTAACGATGGAGTAAACGTTGAAGATTTCTTTTGATTAAACACTATTTTTTGTTAAAATATTCCAAGAAATTCTCGCAAAATGAAAATGACATTTTTTTATTTCGTTACTGACATTTTTTCTACCCGTTTCTTGGGTAGTTTTGGGTATTACAGTACTGCAAAAAAAATTTATATTTTATAAAAATAAGGCTTATTCATCTTAGTTAGAATATTGAGAGAGGGAAATTGCATTTTTTAAAAATTCAATGAAATTTAACAAAATATCAATGGATACAAGAAAAATATTTATTCGGTAGTTTTAATAACATTATATTAAATCAAATAGAAAGCTGAAATGATACCTTATTATTAATTGAAAATTTAAGAGTATAAATTTTATATATTCAAATAAAAATAATCATGAAATAATTATCTAATTTTAAAACGAGAAGTATTCCAATGATTAAAATAAATGTGTATATCTTGAAACCCTCTAGGAAACTTCTTTTTCTTACGTCACTTTATAGATGAATAAATTTTTAATTTTTCTGCACAAAACATATGTGATCTGAGTTTTATAACAAATAATAACTAAAAAATTACAAAAAAAGTCCAACAGAACTTGTTTCACTTGAGTAATATATATTTTTTCACTTCGCTAAAAAATATTAACTTTTTAATGACAATAATTTCCTTTTGTTTTAAAAATTAATTACTTATTGATTATTTATATCTTTTCTTTATATTTGTCTTTTAAAGTATTGAAAGTTTTCGTTGATACAAGACTGGTGAAATATTCTGTGGTTTTTAACAATGGATCAAACATTTAAAATTTATTTTGATTAAACGCTATTTTTTACAGGAAATTCCAAGAAATTATCACAAACTGCAGATGACATTTTTTAAAATTTCTTCAGTACTGCATTCATGATTAAAAGTTTGTAAAATAGGTCTTTCCTACATAATTAGAAGTTGAGAGAAGTTATTTAGAAATTAAAAAAAACACAATGTAGAAAGAAAAAATAACAATTTTATAATTTGTAACCATGCTTCCTCCTACCCATTGCAAGAGTGTCCCCTATGACTTTTAGGTGAAATGGTCAGTAGGTCTCGAGACTCTCATCCGAGGGGGACGTACAGCGCAACAGGCACTGCGCAGAGAAACATTTAATTTGCAGTCACTCATCCCGAGAGAAAATATAGTTAGCACAATCCTGTGTTATATAGTTAGCACATAAGTTTACCTACAAACTCCCATCCTGAGAGGAAGTAAATATCCTGAGTATATTTTTCTTGAGTATAGGAGATATATCTCGTGCATCCAATGCAAAGCTGACTATCTTTATTTTCGATTTAGACATGGAATCCTTCCACGAATGTATATATTTAAATGTGTTAACTATTGTATGCCGCATTTATGCGCTTGTAAATAAAGCTGTGTGTTCTTAAACCTGTGTTTCAATCCAAACACACCACGATCCAGCTGCACAAACAACAGACAGCACTGCAATTTTAATAATATTACATTAAATCAGCCCGTCAGATAATTTTATAATAAAAAAAATTTTCTTCTTAGTTATAACGTTGAGAGAAGTTATTCATAAATTAAAAACAAAAAAATCAATCAAGACACGAAAAAAAATATGCTTTAGTTTTAATATTACATTAAATCAAGCAGAAATTTGCCACGATACATTATTAGTAATTAAAACTTTAAGACTATAAATTTTATATATTCGAATGCAAATTATCACGAAATAATTATCTAATTTTAAAGCGAAAAGCATCCAATGGTTAAAATAAAAGTATATCACTTGAAACACTCAGCAAAAACTTCTTTTATTTACCTCACTTTATAGCCTAAATTGCTAACCACGAAAATACATTTTGCTGAAAAGAAACAATCCTACCTTTGTGGATTCTGCTTTCATAATAGAATATTTATGCATTTCTTAGTAATAAATCCAAGAAGCAGAACGATATATAGGTGAAATAAAGCTACACATGCACATGCGCAGAACGTTTTCAGTGATCGGATAGCATCTCCTGAGTTTTACGAGTCTTAATCTGCACAGGAAAACCCTATTCCATAAGGAAAAACATCTGCATCATAAATTTCGGATTGCTCGCCTTCCATAAAATTGCCACTTCTTTTGCAAACAACGTTATAAAGACACAAACGCTACAAGTTTGACATAATTTCTGATTTACGGATGGCATCAAAAAGTCGTCATTCTTCCTCGATATTTTTTTTTTCCATGTTTTGACTATGATTTGTTGCTTGATTTATGGCAGTCGATGAATTTTGAAGAATTTATTTTTGCGATTATTTAGTTGAATATTGCTTTGGGGTAAGGTTTTCATATATTCAATGAAAAGTGAAGTGAAAAGATAGATATGCACATATTTCCAGACATGTTTATTATTATTATTATTATTTAGTGTTTCTTTCAGAAACAAATATATATTTATAAAATTTATATTTAACGTCAATGTTAAAAAATTTAAATTTAAACTAAAAATGTAATTGATTTAGTTGCATGAAAATTTATTCAGAAAAAAACTTACAATTCTAATGGAACTATTTGCTATAATTAAAATAAAAAATTTCACAAAATGTAATTTAATTAAAAATTATTAATGAATTAAATTTGACTAAGTTCTTTAATAATTTCTATAATTGATTATTTAATTTAAACATTTAAATTTAATTATTTTTTATTGTTAATAAAAAAAAATCAAAATATTTTCATGCAAAAAAATTAAATTCATTAAAATTGCATAACATACTCATCACTAAAATTTCACATTTAATGAATATTTCAAATTCTCGAATGCAAAAACAGAAGAAACAAATTAATTAAATTAAATTAAATGTAATTATGTATATAAATGGCATTAAAAATGATTTAAAACAATTTAATTTTTTACTTTCTTTAAAGAAATATATATTCAAAATACTGCACATTTTTTGCCTCGAAGAAATATCTTTTATACCTAAAATGATAATTAATTGCAGTTCAAAAATTATTAGTACATACACTTCCAAAACCGCTTATTTCTATTCTGTAATAACTATTTACAGCATATTCAAACTACCAATTAGAGTCAGTAATTAATGCTCTCTAAGAATAGAAAAATTTATTCATATACAAATAGGATCAATAGCTATCTGAAAAGGTGAATCTAGTTTTTAAATTATTTTGCAAATATGTTGTTACTATACATTGTACACTATATATTTTGTTAGTAAATTGTTACTGCATATTCTTTGTTACTATATATTTTCTTTTTCGCCATTGACTTCTGTATTTTCCTTTTCTGTAGTGATTCTTTTATGTAGTGGGCGTTTTAAAACATAAATAGATGATTTAAAATCATTTTACATTCAATTATTTTGTATATATATATATTTTTGAAAAAATATATATATATATATATACTCATGTCCAAAAAATTGGATAATTTAGAATTACACAGAAATTGAACTCTAAAATAAAAATTTCAAATGTAGAATTATCACACACATCTTGAAGAAGAATATGCAAATTACAGGAAACCACCAGATGACGCGGATAGTACGTCTCACAATGACGAGAGTGTAAAAAGAGAGGGGGTATATAAGGAATGGTGGCAAAGAAGTAAAATTGTTCACAAGCGATTTAAAAGCCTATCAGTGCAATAACCGCATAGTTATGGCACAAAGGAAGTATTTGGATGATTTTTTACGTGGTAGAATTATCGGACGACTGGAATGTGGACGTACCCAGCTGGAAGTACCCCGAACTTTGAATCGCCCAGAGTGTCATCTCCAGCCTTTGGCAACGATTCCAAGATGATGGTAATGTGAGTAGATGTTACAGCACAGGTCGCCCCGAGATACAACGCCGCATGAGGACCGGTATGTAGCAGTTACTACGAAAAGAAACAGACGGAGCACAGCATCAGACCTGTCTCGTCAGCTCTCTTCAGCTACCGGTACGACAGTTTCAAGGCAGACCGTGTACAGACGCTTAGGGCACATTGGTCTATATGCTCGTAGGCCTGTCAGATGTGTTCCACTTACCGCAACTCACTGTCGCCTGCGATTAACCTGGAGTAGAAAGCATGCATTGTGGACACCGCAACAGTGGTCTTGTGTGATGTTTTCCGACGAGTCCAGGTTTAGTTTGCAGTCTGATTCTCGCCGGACTTTCATATGGAGAGCGCCAGGTACCCGTTACCACCAAGAGAACGCCATTGTACGACACCGTTACGGCGGTGCAGGATGGCTCGTTTGGGGAGGAATTATTCTTGGTTCCAGAACTGATTTGCATGTTCAGAGTGTAACGATGACAGGCCACATCTATCGGGATGTCATTCTGGAACAACATGTACGTTTGTTTCGGGGCGCCATGGGTGCTGAATTTCTGTTTATGGATGACAACGCCCGTTCTCAAAAATTGTGCAATGCCTTCAATTGAGGATATCACCCGTATGGGGATTTGGCCAGCATACTCACCGGACTTGAATCCACTAGAGCATGGATATGCTTGGCCGTGACGAATTGCAGCCCAGTCAACCCCTTCCACCTGTCAACCGGAACTTCGGAGGCATTGCTTGATGAGTGGTGTAGTATTCCCCAAGATCAGATTGATAATTTGATACTCAGCATGCCTAGCGCTTGTAAGGCCTGTATTGCATCGTCCGGGACACATACTCCATATTAACCATTATACTAACCCTGTTATACTGTTTTTTTGTAAATAGGTTCTTTTTTGAAATTTGCTCCAGGGAGTAAAAATCGCAATTTTTATTAATTATGTCAAACATATAGCATCTTTTTGCTCCTTACCTTTTGTTTAATAAATAGACTTTACAAATAAGTCAAATTTGTTCTGCTTCTGTCTCTTTCTTTGCCTGAACTTCATTATCCTTAATTTATGGACATGAGTGTATATATAATTGTCAAACAACAGTGAGCTTCCTTCTGAACCTAAGAGAAATATCCGACACATATCGCATTCTAGAATAATATTTTGGGGTAAGTAGACGGATTTGAGTGTTGAATGCAAGTTATCACAATTAAAAACACTTAACACAATTAAACTTCAAAACACAACCCTGGCTATAGATGCTAGATGATTTGCCACACATTGACCTGGTCACCATAATTATACATACAGAACATTGATATATAAATTTTATCCAATGTACACAAAAATTTGAACTGCATTTAGTAATAAATGTGTTTTTTTTCAATAGTAACTATATATATGGTACTAAATATGTTTTAAGTAATGAATTTTCTACTTTTCAAAGGCCTGTCTGAAATACATTTCAGTTTATTACATTCAGCTGTGTTGTGATATTGTAATAATGAGCTTTATTACAGTGGTAGGCTTGGCAACTTGGCGCATTATTTTGATATGTTCCCTATTTATATATTACGGTATATATTATATCCCCTACGGTATACGGTTCCCTATTTAAATATGTTTTGAATTTAAATTCATTACTAAAGTATTTCTCAACTTTCATTTATACCGTTAATACCAATTATCTCAATTTACGTTCCCGAAAAAAAATATTACTTAAATGAACAATATTACAAAAATGCCAGTGCAATACTTATAGAGTATGTATTTTTTTAATTTTTCTCCTTTTATGTGGTTCATCCATTTTATGTTCAAAGTTTTACCTACAATATTCATATTTTAATTATTTTCCAACATTAACTCAATAGACATTTATTAATTAATTATTATTATTTATTCATTATGTTTATCACATCATTTAATTAATTTATAATACTGGCAAAAACATTTTTCTAAGTACGTTATTTTTTTTTTAACGTTATAACATTGTAATGTATGCAAATGTATATATGTATTTCCTAAGATATATCGAAACATTTTTAGACACTTTTTCTTAATTTAATCGTCAAAAAGAATACCAATTTAACGTTTTCGATTTTATCTGTTAATATATATTTAAAATATCAATAAATATTTCTTAATATAAATAGGATTTTATTACAAACGTCTATAAAAGGCTTTTATCTGGTAAGAATTCCTTTATTTTTTTCTATTTCACAACAAACAAACAGGTATTTAAAGACAAAAATCTGGTTTATACTGGTAGACCAGTTTATTACCAGTAAACTACATAACAATTCCAAGACCGCAGCCAATATCACACAACACAAAAACAGCACATCGTAAAAGATAAAATCACAGGTTCTAGAGAATTTGATACGGTGTACTGTCAACGAAACGACCAATAAAATTAACGCTTTCTCTAGTGTTCCTTTATTATCTTCTATTACAAGAGACACGATAAACGCACATGAAATAAATTTTCTGTTTTATTTTCTTAAACTGCAGCAAATAAATTGCTAAAGAATTACCATGGTTATTTCACTTTTTTCATACTTTGTATTTGTGTCCATCAATGAGCAAGGCAGTGAGTTCAAATCTCGCCTGTTCCATGTACTACAGTCACTGCTTTCGAAAATGCGCAGATTAGGTGAAAATAGAATTGGTTTGGCTTGTCTCTACGGTCATTTTGTGTGCCCTTTAGACTAATTAGCCCAGTACCTACAACTTAACGTGTATTGCGAACTACTAACAAACATCCACTCCGCAACCAGTATTCAAACCTGAAACCTGTGGTACCAAAGGTCACAGGGCTCGCCAATTGGCCATCAGGCTGCAAATAAGGTGAAAATAGAGACAAAGAGACTAATTAGTCCGACAAATAGTAGGACAAAATAGTCAATTGTTGAATGAATAGTCGAATGAATTAGCAATAGTCGGAAAAAATTTTCAGTTTTCTGTAACATGTCTGAGCTATCACCCCTGAAAATTTACATTGAAGGCATTCTTCTGTGACTTTGTACGTGTTGTATAGCATGCTACCTAGATTTACACTGAGTAACACTGAATGTGTTATAATTCTTGTAATTTACCATAATTAAATCTTGTAATTTGCAGAAAAACTGGGTTTTCATATTAGCAAAATAAAAAATTTAATTTTAATATATTTAGATTAAAATCATTTTTTGAATGATAAGTAAATTATTAACTTCCAATCTAAAGAAAAATTAGTCTAAAAATTTTAAATGATTAAAATAAACTAATTTTCAACAAAGGCTTAATTACTTTCACTGGTTTTGACTTAATGTGAAATTTAATTAAACATGAGTTTAATAAACCTGAACTTACTAAAAGAGCTTTTAGAATAATAAGAATAAAAACCAATTTAATTATGAGTTTTTTTATTTAGCTTTTAAAGTTCATCAATATGTATATACATAGTGAAATTATATAGCCTATGTATATATTGAAGCATTTTGTGTTGTACATTAGAAAAAGTTTTGACCATGAAACGTGATTCTCAGAAATAATAAAAATATTGATTCGAAAATTTGGATATATCACTCAAAACAAACACAACAAAGCCCACATAAGTTTTAAAAAATGTATGGAATCATCTATATTCTAAAGAAATGTTTTCGTTAAATTTATTTTAAAATAATAAAAAATTTTAATTAATTTTCCAGGAATTTTATCTTAAAAATATACTTTTACATTACATTTTGTGGTTGAACAATACATACAAACTTATATTTTTTTAATGACATTTTCGGACTTCTGTTTAACATTTCCAAGAAATTCCATGTAGACAGTACACAAATTTCCTTTTAAAACTTCTTGTATTTCTTGGATATTCATTTTAATTAACTTTCTATTTTGGAATATATTCCAGAAAACAACTTATATGTTTAACATTCATTCATAAAGCTATTTTAACCTAGCATTAACTGAATTTCTCTGAATTTTAATCAAGTGCATTAATTTAAATCATTAAGGTACATTAATTTAAAATTCCATTAGTAAATTTTAGTAAAATATTTAATCATTAACATATACAAATTAGTTAATTTATTTATGAAAATGTGAATTTTAATAGCAAATTTAAATTATGTAATTAATATTTTTGCTCATAATATAAAATTTAAAATAAAACTTCAGAACTTGCTTAAATATTTGTAACATTTTTTTTATGAAATAAATTTATTAGATTTCCAGATAATTTTGTTACCATAAATTAAGTGCATTTTTAAAGAATGATTTTAATCAAATACACAGTTAAAAATAGCTAGATACCTATTTAGCAAAATTAACAATAGCTAGTGGAATTTACTAATGCAGGCCTTAAATCTAATATTATTTTTTAAGATGAGTAAATTTAAATGTATATTTCCTATGCAAATGTCTTATAAGCAGAATTATCGATATTATTATCATTAAAAATTATTATCATTTAGAACAAGAATATTTTTAAATTTTGATTTTAATCAAATGCACAGTTAAAAATAACTATAGCTAATACCTATATAACAAAATTAACAACAATAGCTACTGAGATTTATTTATGCGAACCTAAAATGTAATGTTATTTATTTAGATGAGCAATTTTAAATGTATATTTTCTATGCAAATATTTTATAAGTAGAAATAACGATATTATTATTTATATTATTATATTATTATTTACTTGCATTATTATTTAAGTTATGAAGCCTAGTATGTATCATCAAAATTGCTTATTTTTTAGCAATCTCTTTAAACTAATGCCTTTATCTTACATTGAAAGGATTAGTTTAAATTTAAAAATTGATATTACAGAATTTTTTATCGTTGTATTATTTATATAGTGCCTATACTCTACACATATATTAAATCATTCATATAAATTAAAGTTTAAAACCAATAAGATTAAAAAATAGAACACATATGATTTGCTCAATTATATATTTTTATGTTTTTTAAAGTTCATATCTTTATTTTTATTATATGATTAATTTTAAATGACTATCTAAATGCTATGCAAACTTTTCAAAAAAACATTCTGTCTAGACATAGAGAGAACTAATGTATGCATGTAGACATAAGACAAACAAAAATGGCTCTCAGTGATTTTTAAAATAAGATATTGTTTGTCTTATTCTTTTTTTTAAAAAAGATTAAACCAGTCATGCGGACTTTAGCAAACATTTTGAACATATTATAATCCTTTTATTTTCCTATTATTTTCTATTTATATATGATACCATTTTATGTGGTAGAGTTTAAAATGTAATAAATGTATACAAAAAAAAATCATGTAATGATATCCCTTTGTTTACATACAAATTCAAGTGATTTGGCGATGAAATTTTTTTTTTTTTTATGATAATAAGCTATAGATGTATTTAGATAGCAATTTGTTTAAATTGTAATAAAAAATATAACATAAATATCCAAACGGAATTATATCTAGCCTTTATTTTATTAAAAGTATATTGACAAAACATAAGGTGCAAGCATTGATATTATTGCCCTTTTTAGCTATTACTAAAATTTTTATATTATATATGCTGTTATGTTTTATGTCTGCGATATTAAACAAATAACTGTAGTTTATACAAACAAGTCCATGAGTCCTTTCTAGAAGTAAGAATCGAAGGCTTGTTTTCCTCAATAGAATTTGCTAATCTATTTTCATGAATATGCCATATTAATAAACATAGATAATATTGCACTTTTTAAGATATTACAGAAATTTTTCATACTATTTAATGCACATATGTTTTATGTCTGCGGTTTTAAACAAATAACTGTATCTATACAAACAAGTCCCTGAGTCATTTCTAGACGTAAGAATCGAAGGTTTCTTTCTAAAATATCAATAAAATTTGCTGAGCTATTTTCCTAAATAATAGATATAGATATTTAATAAGTATATTTTGGAATAAAGAAATAGAACGACTTGAGAGCACTGAGATCAATTTCATATTTACATGTATTCGAAATAATCAATGGCTTACTTTTATTTTATAACATAGTTTGGATCATGAATCATGTATTTTAATTTAATGGAGAGTTTAAAATCAAAACAGTGAAGTAGTATTTTTTTTTATTATTTTCGAATTCAGAGAGCTATGCTATTATCTGAACATTCGCAACTATAATGCCAGAAAATTCAGCATTATTCATGAAGTACCACAATTTTACACCAAGGTCCTCAAAGTTGGTATCTGTTGATCCCCACTGTTCCTCTGTATACCAACTGAACAACATTTTTGTGTACATAATTATTGTTCGTTATTATTAAACTATAATTGTTTCTTTTTTTCGGGGGGGGTAGGCATTGAGGTTTTTATTTCTTTTCCATTGCATAATTTCAAACCCAACCTCCACGAGTTAGAACTCATAAATCCCTTTCGTCACCGCCATTCTGGCTCAAACGTTATAAATATTGTAGTTGTTGCTGCAAATCACCAAAGTTTCAACACATCTAGATCAAATCCATGATATTGTTAACTGTGATAAAGACCAAAAACAAGCAACTCTTAGTAAAAATTCCTATATATGCAATTAGATTATTTTGTTCTATTATTTAAATTTTCAATCGAGATATGTTTGATTTCGAGTGATTTTACAATTGCATACCTTTATAAATGCTAGCATTTGTAATTAATATCCAATCCGTGTTAGAGTTCATTTATATCTAAATATCCAGAAGATTCATGTAATTGTTATTTTTGACGAGACTCAGTATAGATCACAGTATACAAAATTCAGCATACTTCACTTCTAGATCCAGTCTCCTCGAACCCATCTGTTTATCTTGTTTTGAAAGGCAGTGGTTTAAACCAGCAATGCGAAAAGGTGCAAGTGTTGAGACATCATACATCATACTTCTTATTTGTGTCATCTTTAAGTGATCTATAGCACCCAGAGAGAAAGGCAGAACGAGGAAGAGAGAGAGGAGAGGAAGAGTTGAGGCATTTGATTTATGTCATAAATACAAGTCTTCGAGTAAACGGAAAATTTCTCATCCTAAAGCGCTTCTGAGTAAATGTAGCAGATGTCATCGGAAACTTGCCGCTAATGCATGCTTTCGCTCAATGTCTAACTAAGCTAAAAGAAGAAAAATCAGACGCAGTTATTTTTTTTTAACTAGCCGATAAAGAACTACTGGACACATTTTATCTAAGGAATGAAAAGCACTTGCAAACTGAATATATATATAGTCCGGATTTATAACCTAAACTTAAATATTTAACCTTTATTTTAAATTTACATACTTTTTAAAAGCTTTCTGATAAATATATACAGTAGTTTCAATTTTTAGAATATTTTGGCGGTTTGAAAATATGTATCCCTGGTGGAATGTGGTAAATCGGTAAGGGGTACGTGTAAATAAAAAGGAAGTAATAGGCGTAACTTAAGAATATAATCAGATTTTATCTACCATTCATTATCATGTTACCAATCATATCACGTGACTTTACAGGCACCTTTCCTGTCTATTGTCATCAGTATTGTTTATATTATTACTTCTATAATCTGAATTTATTATCCAATAAAATCAGACATTTTGAGTAGAGGAATAGATGAGGAAGGTTGTTATGCTAGAAGGAGTTACCTATGAATGAAAAGTTTTTAAAAAGATGTACATAAAGAAAAAGTTGCTGCTTATTAGAATATATATTAATTGCAATCAATTTTCTTCCCTTAGAAAAAGCCAGCACTATCTAGAATACAAGAGGAAAAAAAACTTTTTTTTTTTACCTGAAGTATGCACTACAGTTAACTACATTGAGTAGGTTTAGGGGTGGTTGTGACAAAACGTCTCACAATGACAACAATGGTTTGTTAAGCCTTTAATAATTTTCTGTAATTTGATGCGTTAAATTGATCTTATTAAGCCATATCAGGCTCTCAGAAAGTATTGCAATATATTAGTGTGCCTACAATAGCCTAGATTGTGTTCCTGGTCGTAATAAAATAAAAAAATCTAAATTAAGTTAATAGGAATCATTGTCTAATGCGTAGAAGTGTAAGAAAAGAAAGAAAACTTATGTTATTATTATTATACAATAACCGTAGAAAAATTCATAAATTTAAAGAAAGAACCGTTTTATTTACGTAAATTATTCAATTCATATTTACTACCAATATGAATTTTTAATATTGATAATACCAATTTCTTTTAAAATTTGAATACTCATACTCTAAGAAAATGGTTATTCTTAATTATAAAAATAGTTTCTTTTTAATAGTTTATACCTGTTCTTAATAGTTTATACCTGCACATTTCCATGTAAGATGCATTTTTATTAATGATAAATTATTTCTCATTGTAGGATGATTTATCTTAAAAATCCCAGACTCACCAAATACTCCAAACTTCCCTAAATTATTTTAACGCAGGAATTTTTAAAAAACACTTCGGATATTTCTAAAACTTTCCTCTTTTAAATTTCCTTAAAATCATTATTTGTTTCAGATAGAGAAGGGAGAAGAATTTGCGTATGTATAATACACAATTATTATTCAGTATGCATCTTTTTCATTAAGCTCAAATTAACATTGCTTCGTTAAGTTTTTGAAGCAGCAGTCGATGTTAATTATGCAAATCAGAGAGAGTTTTTTTATTTTGTTGTATTTTTTAACGCTTTTAATAAGCCACGACAAACTGTAAAAGAGTGTGGATATATAATTTCACAAGCATGTATGTGTATCGTCGCGAGAAAAGTTTGCAGCGAAAGGGAAGAGTAATTAAGCGAAAAGGTTTGCAGTGCAGGGCCAAAATCGATCTTGTAAAATTTAATGATAATGTACCGTTCTCTTCACTGCTGCTTATTACACTAGTCGTAACGGTTAAAGAGAATGTAAAGGATAACCAGATACTCTTTTGCGTAGGAAAGTTAGTAAAACTTGAATGCAATTATTCAAATACGAAGAGTATTTCCGTCCATGGGGATTTAGTGGCAAAGAATGAAATTTCGCTCTTTACGAAAATGAACATATGTTTAAATTCTCCAGGTAATGTAGTTTTAGTGAGTTTAAAGCCGAGTACTTCTTCAAATGTATGAAATACTTATGTATTTTACATGTCATTGGAGCATCTGTCCGTTTATGTATAAGGTATAAGGATATGTGCAAATGAAAGAATATTATTCATGCATATAAGTCTGCATCAGAATATAGCCGCATATTATCATAAGATGCAACTTTTATTAAATTTTAAAATAGTAAAACCTTTAACATATGCACATATTTTACTCACTCGCTTTAAAAACGTTACGCAGTTTGTGGAAGAGTTCCTATATAAAATACTAAATGAATAACGATAGAAAATCTTAGTCTAAATACAGACAAACCTTTTTATATTATAAAAAAAAATCTATAAGAGTTTTACTTAAATTATTAATTTTTATTTAGTGAAAGTATTTATTTAGTCGTATTTTTTTATATATTATTTTTATAAAGAAAATATTAAAACAGGGGGAACACGTTATTGTAATATAGATATCAATTATTATTCATTTAATTATTTAAATTTATTATAAATATTTTTTTTAAATGAATTAATAAATTTATTATTAATATTTTCTTTATAAAAACGATTTATTTTTTTGTATTTATTAGAAATGCATTAATTTATAGGTAGGAGTGGGAGTGCTTATTTTATTTCTGTGGGAAAGTGTTTTTAAGTACATTGAAAATGAATGGCAAAACTATCGATTTTGAATATTGGAAAATTCCTTATTAAAAAGAACAATTTTAAGTTTTAAAAAATACGAAAACGCTTATAAATAATTCTTAATAATTTGAATAATTTTATGTCCTGAGAAAGATATTTCACTAAAAATAGTTACGACTGCAGAGACATCCATATCTATTCACAGCTTTATTTCATTAAAGAGCATGTGACTAATCAATCCTTTCCAATTATTTTTACCATTTTAAATTGATAAAAACTCTAGAATATAATATAGTATATAATAAAATATAATATATATACATATATATATTATTATAAAATAATATATTATAAAATTTACCTGAAAATCAAATATACCAATTATTTATAGTTAATGATTTTTTTTACTAAGTTAATAAATAAAATAAGTGTTAATATTGTTAATAGCTAAACAGTGTTAAAACAAATACGTGCCTATTATACATCATCATAATCATCTACTGATAACATAATAAAGTTTATATAGTGTATTTAATCTGATAAATAATTTAATTGATTTAACCAGTATAAAATTTGATATTGGTTTAAAAAGACATAAAAGACATAAGCACGAAGATGGATGAAGACCGGTGCTGAATTTTACAAATCACATCCCCCGGCACATTTTAGGAGAAGATAAAATTTGAAGATAAGAAAAAATAGCCCTCTCTTTAAAAAAAAAAAACCAAAAGAAAAATATGAAGAAGACCAGCAAAATACAAACAATGGCAACCCACACCATTACTTCCCCATACTTTGTCGCTGTAGATGAAGAACATTGAGAAACTAAAAGATGGGGGAAGCTAGATTATCCCACCCCAATCCCGAATTTTTATGTCTACTATACCACGTTCGATATAGCTATACACTCCATAAATCTAGAACGTGCTGTATAGCCAGTCATTCGAGGCTGCTTACTTGATAAGATTGGATTTTTTTCTACTTTCGTGTTTTTATCAGATTGAAGTTTTTTTTTTTTTTTTTCCGAAAAACATTTTCGTCGAAGTTTCCATAATTTATCAGAAATTTCTCCCGTTTTTATCACACAGAGCGGTTTATTAAAGATTTGTAAGCCTGGTCATTCCACGTAGCTGCGTGTGTCTGTTAGGGGTGAATTTATTGAGCGTTTAGCGGTCGCCTAGTATGGCAGAAATTGGAGATTTTCGAAAAGTAAAAGGTGAGGCGAAAATATCGATATGTAAGTAGAAAGTGGTCGAAAATTTTGTGTTTTTCGTACTTGTCTAAGGGATTTTGTAGAGCGGACGTGACAATGTTTTCTTACGAATTTTTGAAAAGCGATGATATTTTTTTCTTATAAGCTACTGTTTTTCTTGTAGAATTTAGTGAAGGATTCTTAACTGACACGATGACAAATATGGCGATAGTTTAGAAATAGATCTTTGAATTTATGAGTATAATATCTTCTATAAGTGGTTAAAAAGTTTTTCAACGTGAATTGTCAACCGTTAGATAAACTAATCTTTTATGCATGATTAGTATGTGTTCGATGCTTCAAAAAAAGAAAAAAAAAAGAGTCAAAAATATCGACATGTAAAGTAGAAAGAAGTCGAAAATTTGTGTTTTTGTACTCATATAATCATTTTGTAGAGCGGACGTGACAAAGTTTTCTTACGAATTTTGAAAAGCGATGATATTTTTTTCTTATAAGCTACTGCTTTTTCTTGTAGAATTTAGTGAAGGATTCTTAACTGACACGATAACAAATATGGCGATAGTTATTATGGCGACCTGTGTCAGTTATAAAATATTGAAGCGGTCGCCTAGTATGGCAGAAATTGGAGATTTTCGAAAAGTAAGGTGAGAAAATATCGATCTTACTTGTATAAGAACTTTGTAGAGTGGAGTGCAATGTTTTCTTAGAAAAAAAGAAAATTTTAAGTGATTAAACAACTGTTTTTCTTGTAATTTTTTTCTTAACTGACATGTGACAACTATGGCGATAGTTTAGAAAAATCTTTGAATTTAAGATAATATCTTCTTTTTTGGTTAAAAAGTTTTTCATTGAATTACCGTTTAGTTAAACTAAGTTTTTTTTATACATGATTAGTATGTGTTCGATACTTTTAAAAAGAAAAAAAAAAAAGACTATTAACCATTTTAAAATAAAACAATTTTTCAATAAATAGAATTATTATCACACAAATGCGTTTATTAAAGATTTGTAAAGCCGGTCATTCCACTTAGGTACCTGTGTGCCAGTTAGGGGCGAATTTATTGAAGCTTTTAGCGGTCGCCTAGTATGGCAGAAATTGGAGATTTTTCGAAAAGTAAGGTGAGCGAAAATATCGATATGTAAAAGTAGAAAGTAGTCGAATATTTTGTAGTTTTTGTACTTGTATAAGAATTTTGTAGAGAGGACGTGCCAATGTTTTCTTACTAAAAGAAGGAAATTTTGAAAGCGATGAGGTCTTTTCTTGTAAACTATTGTTTTTCTTGTAGAATTTAGTGATGGTTTCTTAACTGGCATGATGACAAATATGGCGATAGTTTAGAAATAGATCTTTGAATTTATGAGTATAATATCTTCTGTAAGTGGTTGAAAAGTTTTTCAACGTTAATTGTCAACTGCTAGATAAACTAATCTTTTTTATACATGATAAATATGTGTTTTGATGTTTCAAAAAGCAAAAAGATTGTCGATGGTTAAAAATGAAACAAAATTTGGTTAATCAATAGAATGATTATATCGTTTATCTTACACTAGATCAAATACAAAATATTTCTGCTCATTGATAAATTATAATTAATACTGTTTGGATAATGAAATTTATCTCTTTTATTATTATTCATACGTACCTGTAAGAAATTTGCACTGAACAATTTTCATCGAATTTGTACAAACTTAATTGTTATTTAATAAATTAATTGTTAACTTTATTTCTTATTTATTTCTATTACTTTAGAAATAAATAAAAATTTGCAATATAGCTAAATTGTGATTTTTCCTTTTTTTTTTTTTTTTTTTTACATATAAATTGGGGTTTTATTTTTTAAATACATTCTTTTAAAAAGAATGTCTTTAATTCGAAGATATCAATTATTAAATTCATTTGTTAAAGATAGAATAAAGTTAGAAGACCAGTACTACATGATACATTTCATGCCATTCTTATAAATAACTTACCAGAATATTAATATAAAAACCAATACTTTTTAATTTTGTTGTTTAGAATTCCAGATACTTTGATTTGTTGATATTTTATTTCTAGAATTGTAGATTTATAGCTTATTCATCATTACCTAGAATGGTGAATGCCACATTTCTCGCTAATTTTGCAGCCATAATTTATATTGTTAATCATATATTATTTTTATTTATATCCTTATTATATAATTTATATTATTTAATTATTAAGACTATTTTAGTGGTGTTATCTAGGAATTTTACATCATTGTCATCTTGTCGGCGAAACCAAGAGTAGAAATTTTAAACCTAAATTCTTATTTTGTCCTAAATTCTTATTCTGTATTCTGTCCTAAATTCTAATCTGTGTTCTGTCCTAAATTCTTATTCTGTATTTTGTCCCATTATTCCTAAATTCCTATTCTGTCCAATTATAATTTCCATAGTTCAGAAATGAGCTTTCAATTAAATCACGCTACCACCAACATTTATATCCTTAAATATATATATATTTATATCTTGGGTGTAGGGCCTGAATGGCCGAGTGGCTAGCGCTCTGGCACTCGGTACCACAGGTTTTGGGTTCGAGTCCCGGCGGTGCCATGGAGGTTTGCAGTGGTTCGGAATCCACTTTTAAACCGTAATTTTCGGTCCTAATAGGATCGTAGAGCGTTGCAGGGGCATTGTTACTCTGCGTCCATATCTTCAAGTTGCACGCACTCCCTTGGTAATGTAAAGTGAGTAACGTCTGTGTAGCGCTTGCCTTAAGGCATTCAAGACCAAGCTGTCTAAGTGTTTGCCAGCTGCATTGGAACAAAAAAATATCTTGGGGGTTGTTAATTTTAATTTATTTTAAAATTATTTAAAGATTTCAAACTTTGCTCTATAATATGATATCAATTAGAATTCATGAATTCATTCACTATATAAAATTGCTCCCGGTAAAAAGATTAATAATTTAATTTTATACAATATTGCTTATCACTTAAATATAAGAGCATTCGTTACTTTTATATGATCTTTATCTGAAGTTGAACTACATATATAAAATAAAATGAAACTTATACCAGATCTTAATACTAATTCTTGATATACACGTACAATCAATATCATAGATATATATATAAATGGGAAATAGAGGAAATAATGTTTCGTTGAAGGATATCCCCAAACCACTCATGGGATTTTTTATAGCGAGAGCTAATTAGATACCAAGTCATTCCAGACTGGCAACTTTAGTACTCCGAGACTGGAATTGGGCCAAAGAACCCTTATTTTTTATGTTGCTCGAAATCTTAATATATAAATTGCTCTGAAAAACATTTCTTGGTCCAAATCGTTTTGCTCTTATAATGAGAGGTTTGAGAAGGAATTGAAATATATACTGCAGTCAAAAATAATTTCTTGTTCAAGTAATTGTAGTTATTTGTAGCGCATATTAGATACGAATGAATACTTATATATTGCCTTTGGAACTATGGCTTTTGAATCTAATTTTTCTAGTTTATATTTTAAAATCTTTATTCTTTTAAACATATTTCTACAAAATTGCAAAAATTTATAAATGATTAAGATGTTGAATTTTTTGCATGTGTAGGGAACGTATTAGAATGAATAGCATAATAATAATTTCCTTTGTATATAAAATATTATGTTCTTAGATACATATGCAATCTTGGTTTGTATTGAAGAAACGAGGGTTTTTCTTTCATTAATTAATAAGGAATAAATATTGGAAAAGAATATGCATTCCTGACAAATTAAAATTATTGATGAGGTATGATATAAGTGGGCACAACATTAAGTGGAAACAACAATGTGAATGAAAATGATAATTATAATAAACAAATTAAAATATTTACGTAATATGTTTTCCATAATGAAATTACTTTCAATCTATTATTAAATTCTAAAATGAATTCGATTTAACAGTTTAAAACAGGTGGATTACTAAATTAAGAATTGTATAGAATTTTACTTGTGTAAAGGGCATTATGATTTTAATCCTTATAATTGGTTAATCATTTTCAAAATTAAGGAGAAATTAAATATAATATGAAAGACAACTTTCTAAATGCATTTTCCAATGTAAAATAACATAATACATTCCTTATTAACTGACTGATAGTTCAAAGCAACGAGTATTTAAATACTTTTAACAGTTCATTTTTTTTCAATGAATGATTTATATTATAGTCTTAGAATAGATTCATTAGAAGAATTCGAATTAGACATTTTAGAATTAATAGACATATAGAATTATTCATTTCTGTATAGTCTATCTTTCATTTAGTTTATTCAGTATGAATAAATGAACTTTTGCAAAGGGCTTTATGCAAAGTCAATGAATTTGTGTAATGGACATTATGATTTTAATCATCATGATTTGTTAATCTTTTTCGGAGTTAAAAAGAAACTAAATATGATATAAAAGACAATTTTCTAAACATATTTACTAATGGCAATTAACATAATACATTATTAACTAAATGATAGTGAAAAGCAACGAGTATTACTATGAGTTATTTTTTTCAATAAATGATTTATCTTATAATTGGATGGAATAATTCATTTCTGTATAGTCTTTCTTTCTTTTAATTTATTCAATGTTTCTTAAAATATTTGGATGTGTAGTTCCTAGGATTATTTTTTATTTACAACTTAAATCATTCAAATTTAACTTTCAATAATTAAGTTGTAGTGTTTTGCATTTAGATAATTATTCTTACAGAATCATTTTAAGATCCATTTCTTTTGTCATTCGTCAAACCATAGTTATTGAATTTTTTAAAGGAGAACTGACACTTACGTAGATGGCTTTTGACAGACATAAATCAATAATGCACTTGGAAAACAAATTATATTTTTGGATACTCTAGAAGTTATTGGTATTCTGAATAGATTAAGATAATTTATCCAAGCCATGGAAGAAACTCTCTACATAAAATAAAATAAAACCAAGCTTCTTATCTGTGAGCTATTGAATATTAAATTTATTTATCAATACAAAATTTTATGCAAGGATAAAAAAAAAATTGGACTCTTTATCCATAAATAATTAAAGGGGAATTACATGTTTGATAAAGGTGAGAGTTTTTAACTTTTCAAACTTCAACCCAATCGATCATACGTGGGGCCTTACTTCGTGATAAACTCTAGGTGCCCCCTTTTGAATTTTTCGTCTTTGGGTCGGGCCCGCTATCAGATGACATCGCGAAGGGCCCACCCTACTTAAATACCTCCCAGCAATCCATCACTATTAGCGTCAAAAGCCTAATTAACTTTCTCCTCAACTCTTGCAGACAACGCTAAAGTACAAGCAAGCAATTAGTAATGACCTTTCCACCACTGATAGTGGTGGCCGGTGAGCGAATCAAACAGGCAAAATCAGGTAGATTGAAAGGGGGTAAAAAAAAAAAAAATGTTTCATTTGTGCTTGTTGAAGTGGAAATGAATTAAACCTTCTTGAAAAAAAAATTCTGCATTTTAATTAAGTTAGCTGATTTGATTCTCACTCTCATTTTTTAAGTAATTCATGGAAAATCTGTACATTTTCTCAGGAAAATATGTAACTCGGAACAACTATTTTTTATTCAAATATTTTTTTTTTTCAGAAATTCAAATTTAATGTCTTTGTGTTGGTTTGATTTTCGCGACTAAATATAAAAAACAATTTCTTACTTGTGAAGTACTAGAAATGCAGACAGTTTCAATGTTTGTTTGTTTCAATATATGTTTGTTTGCAATGCTTTTGTTTTTATAATCGTGTCCATACGATTATAAAACAAAAGGGAACATTAAAATAGTATTGTTGTTTTACCACTTTCAAAAATGAGATTTAATGGAGCATTGATTAATTAACCTTACTGGGAGATTACATCTCACCCAAAGTACATTTAAAGCCATGTTAGGAATTATCATTTCATATATACATTTAGAAAACTAACTTTGGTGCTATGCTCCTGGGTTACATTAGTAGGACACGAGGTCCAACATGAAAATAATAGTAAAACAGTTACAATGTGATTTTTTTGTAAGTCAGCGTTTCAGTAACAATGCCTATAGACATTAGCACGGAGGAATAACAATATTCTAGAAACTTTCTAATAAAATGTTAATTTTTTTCTTCGAAATCTGCTGGAAAATATCATTTTCATATTTGAAGAAGCCTCGTTGGCTCGAAAGAAATAGATAGATGTAATTCTTATAGTTAGGATTTCTATATTTCTATATACTGCCAAATATGCACTTGTTTCTAGATTTTTTAAAATTGAAACAAGACAGTCAATGTTATACAGTTGGAAGTGTAACATTGGATAGAACCATTTCAATCATTTGACAGATTAAGACGATGAATCTTTGAGATAATAACTTTTAATGCAATGGTGATCTTTTCAAGAGTTCTTTTTGGTGATAGATTTCTATAATAATTTTTATTTAAATATTATAGGAACAGTAAGAATATGTAATATATTAATTGTATTTTGACTCATTAATTTATAAGTGCTATAAGCGTATATGAAATTATAATGTAAATACATTAATATTACAATACAATTACATCAAATTAATGTAATTTAATATTATATACCAGATAATTGCTTTGTTAGTAGTTCAATTTAGTCCTATTTCTGATCTGATTGGCATTGTAAAGAAGAAAATTGAGCAGATTGCTTAAAAAAGCAGCTCTTTTAATTAATTATTAATGATTCACAATTCATTAAAATGCCTCTGTTGACGAATTTACCACACAGATTAGGGTCACTGATTGTGATTTAATGGTCTCTGATGATTTGCAAATCTGGAAGTGTAATAATTTCAATCCGGCTATTTTTATTTGTAATTGAATTGCTATGCCATTTTCCAATGTTTTTAATTTACTTAAGATTGTTGAAATTTTCTAAAAATAGATGCTAACAAATTATATTCAATATTATTATATATGTGGAAACAATAAATTAATATTTTATAGTATCTACTTAAACTAATTAAGATAAATATGCCACAAGGAGGAAATATTTAAAATTCTTTACATTTTATCCATAAAAAGTACTGCATAAGATGCAAATTTTAAATTATTCTTTTGAAAAACACAGCACGGAATTTTTAGCAAACATTTCCTTTTTTAAAAATAAACATCGCTGGGTTGCATAAAATTTAAATTAGAAATTTCACGGTTTGATATTCCGATCTTCATAACGCATGAATATGCAATGCATTTGCCAATGCTTGAGGATCGTGTACAGAAATGGAGATTACAAGGAAGCAGGTTGTATACGTGAACTAAAGAATGGATGATACATAAAACATTTTCGACAGCCTATGTAGAAGAGAAAGGAAAATAAAAGATGATATTCATACATGACTCATGTTACTCTGAAACATATTTGATAGATTTGAAACTGCATTTTACTCTCATGGAACTGGAATGCATAAGAAATTGTTCAGGCTAAATTTACATTTGATTACTTCAAAAAATCTCGCTGTAACCATTTTTTATTTATAAGTTCGAATTTAAAAATAGATTGCGCCAACTAAATCCAACATGGATACCTAGACAGTGACAAATGTTTAAAATCCGATAAAAAAATATACTTACGATTTTTACAAAAAAATATTTATGTTTCGGGAATTTTGAAAAATGTTCTAAAGAATTCTGAGCAAAATTTATAAAGAATTATTTAAAAAAAAATTTCTATAGAATTTTAAACAAATTTTACATAGAAATTTTCAGGGTAATTTAATATTTTATATTTAATATGGCATAATGGCAATGTTCGAAATACAATTACAGGAAATTATGTCCAATTAGTACTTTCACTCTAAATTTCATCAAGTTATTAAATTAATAAAATTTGATTTGAATAATCAAAATGTTTTAACCATTACATGCAGTAATGATTAAAACATTTGATTATTCAAACCAAATTACATGCAGTTGATGATTAAATTATTAAAATGGTTTTTAATATTTATTAATAAATATGTGTTCAGAGAATATACTGAATTTAATTATTTACAGAAATTAACAAATTTTAATTATTTACAGAAATTGACAGATATTCATTATTTACAAAAATTCAGATTTTTTAAAGAAAGTTTATA
Source organism: Caerostris extrusa (assembly GCA_021605095.1). NCBI lineage: Eukaryota > Metazoa > Arthropoda > Arachnida > Araneae > Araneidae > Caerostris > Caerostris extrusa. The sequence goes on from BPLR01002505.1 coordinate 199,277, forward strand.
GAATTAAAAATTTTTAAAAATAAATACCAAAACAAATTTCGGTAATATTTCATTCAACAATTTAATTCTAAATGTTAAAAATTTAAATATTATAAACTGATTCAATTAATTATATTTCACTTTACAGTTTAATGAAACTTATGAAATAAATAAGTAATTAAATCTTTAAATACATTATTTGCATTTAAAGATAGTTTAATTAAACATTATTTATTTACTGGTAGCAGACACAATGTTATTTTACAGTGACAGGCACTTTGATCTAATGCCATTTGTCTGCATAATGGAATATATGTAAATGTTATAACGTCACCCTGAGCTGCAAGTTAATTTAATTCAAAAATTGGAGCCAAATTCACTTCACATGTGCTGTCAAAAGTGCTTATGTCTGAGATGCGAATTAAATAAATGATACTTACTAAATAATTTAAAATGTTTCCAGTTCAATTCAAAAGTACAAATAAAAGAGTGGCATTTGTTGGTTTAAGTTTCTCTTATCTCGTTCTTTAACGCAATGGAAATGTTTTCTAGACACTACGTATTTTTTATCTTTCTTTCAGTCATAAGCCTAGGCATTTTAGCTTGGTATAATTTTTTGGTTTTAAGCCAAATTCCTTGAGTTCCGAAATTCAAATGTCCATCAGTCTAAAATCCCTATGTGTAATTTTGTATCTTGGTTTTATATTTTGTTTGCTTGGGATTGGAAACGCGAAAGACAAAGTAACATTTTTAATTACATTATCCTACCTTAAGTCCTAAAGATAACAAAATATTCAGAATAAAATATTTAGTTTAAAATAAGGAAGAACAAACAAACAAAAACAATGCAAATTTTTTTCATTTTTTTTTAACCAAAATATTTTTTTTTTAGTTTAATTCCTATGGCAAGGTAATACAAAAAGGGGTAAAATACAGAATAAAAATGAAAAAGAAAATGTACGCAAAAGAGTTCACTAAAATTGACGGAAATCATTGTCTTAAATGGGTTCTCTAGCAAGCAAGTATCGCGCAGTCTTGGATTCGCCAAGAAGTGCCAAGCAGCGATGGAGATGAGTTTGGTTCATTTGTTCTGCCAAATCACAAATAAGGCAGTTAGTTTGGTAGAAAACTCCGATGTGAAGTAGATATTGTTCAGTTCAGTTCTTTTTGATAGAGATATGTCACCAGCGTTCCATTGCACTATATGCAGGCCAATCGGACAATCAAGTCGAAAACTGTAGACCACTTAGCCGTTGAGAAAGTTGCCCAGGGTGTACCACTAGGAGTTAGGTCTACATCACATCCTACAAAAAATAATTTAATGTAAAAAAACAATGTAATAATAATTCAAAAAATCAAAAACAAAATGTTTTTAAACAAACCAAAATATGACGCTTTTCAGCAAAATATTTTCTTTGTAAAACAACAACAAAAAGCCCATCTAACTTAGAAAAAACAAAAATGTATTTTTATAATGTTAGAGTATTTCAGGGTGTGTTTTTTCTATTAATTTCAAAATAAGACATACATATTTACAGAAAGAAATGTTTTTTTTTTAATTCCTTGTGGTCTTTTATATATTTAATCCCCTCCCCCTTAAATAAAAGTTTCTATATCACATTGTTTTATCTAATACTTGAATGCCAAGATACATCTGTCACTCACTATATAGCACGCAAGTTGGGAAAGACGAAACTAAAATTATGCCCCAAACCAATAAGCATTTTAAATAAGAAATAAAATATGTATTCTTATATGTAATATTGTGAGAAAAACCACTTCCACACACATACCTGTCATTCCAAAGACCCTGCAGAAAATAAAATACGGCTGCCATTAATGAAACATAGGTGTTACCATGGTGACAGGTGCAGGAAGAAAGTTGAAACTTTTTCGTTATCTTTAGGAAGAAATGAAAATTCAATATGGAAGTATGGGTTCAAAAAAAGAAAGAAATAAAAAAAAAAAAACCTGCTAAATTTTCACGGACGAAAAATGAGTTAAGATTAAACTAGATGAGTAACAGCGAATATTCCTGGAAATATGTCTCCAATACATTTGGAAAGTAAATATGTTTCAGTTCGCCAAATTTAGTTTCCGAAAAGGGCTCCATTAGGTAAGAAGGTTTGTACTTATGTGTTTTCCATCGAAAAGGATCCTGAAGAATTTATGAATTCATATTGAGCAAATAGCTGCAAGTGGAAACGGAATAAAACAAAAAGAAAGATGGGGGAAAAATTGAATGAAATGAGGAAAAAAAGTAAGAAAGAAAGAAACGTATCTGTGTAGTAAGTGAAGCACTGAACTCGAGTGAGCAGTGTTTGCTCGTTTGAGTGAAAAGAATGAGTTTGTAAAAAGTTTTCTGAGGCTTTATTTTACCCCAGTTAATGGTTTTTGTGTACATTTTTCAAGGAACATTTTAAATGAATGAAATAAGAGTTCTAGAAAAAAATAGTGGTAGAAAGACTGATACTTTTTTTCTCCATAAAACTAGAGGGTATACTGTTATATATTTATTTGTCAATTTAAATTTTAAAATTTCTCTTTCATAAATAAAAGCACAAAATTAAAAATTCTCCCAAGTTTTTTTCATTAATTATGAGCTATTTACTTTGTCAGTTAAAATTTAAATTATTTTAAGGTAGAAATCTGTATTCCTGCATAATGAATATTTTTCAGGAAATATATATATATATATATATATTACTTGCGAAACATTGCAAGATAATAGGACATTTAAGCCCATTAATTTTCAAAATGAATCGTGAGAGGAAATTCATGGATTTGATCCAACCAACATTTTGTTTGAAGAGATCAAATTTGTGCTTTCAAAAATGCTTATGTCATTGATGAAAGTTAAATTAAATAATATTACTAAATAATTTATGTTTTTTTAATCTACCGGTAGGCATACAGCCTTGGCACACCATGGGGTTGTTGTGTCATTGAAGAAGTAGAAGAAATATTTATATAGCCAGTGATGAGAACAACATATCTATAGGCTGGAATATTATTTCATTAAACTTAAGGATGACGGTGCGACCACCTATATATTATCATTGAGGATGTAGGTTCAAAACTGAGGTGGTTAATTCTTGTATCCGTGGATTGAGCGGGATATTTATGGGTAAACTCTGAATCTGCTACACATATATTTTTATATTGATGAATGCGTTAATATCTAGAATTCAAATACAATCACTACTCTAACGGTAGCCACTTAATTGCCCGTTAAACAGATCTTTACTTTTATTTGTAAATAAATTTTACATTTTTGTTTCATATTGAATGATTTTTTTAACGTTTATTATTTCAAGATATTGTTCACATTACTGTATGCCATGTAGAAGCAATATTGTAAATACTGTTTGATAGTAATAAATACAACAAATAATCGCACTTATAATATAAATATGCTAAATTAAATTATTTATATTCGACTGAGATTCTGAAGCCATTTGTATGATATCGCAACATGATCTACATTTTTACTCTATTAGAATTACACCTCAAATAGTTTACTTCTTTAAAACATTCATATTTTATGTGTTCATTTTATTGAATTTTTTTAAGATTTTAATTACATTTAAAATAAATAAAATAGATGAAGAAAATGAAGGTTTTTCTTTCAAATCAACACTAATCTAAAACACTATCTACTTTATTGTTCTTTTTTGAAATAGTTTTTTATTAGAGATTACAACTTCATGATCTTCTAATTAATTTGATAAAAAAACCAACTAAAAAAAAAGATTATCCTGCAGCAACATATTTTTTAATTTACCATGAAAAGTGTTTAGACTGGTAACAATTTTCTAAAATCAGCAATTTTTATGTGTGGCTGTTAAATTTTTATTTTAAATATGATAAATGGAAGCGAAAAAGTTAAATACCCTCTGTTTTAGAATATGCTTTTAACCTTTTGGAATATTCTTTCTTTTAATGATATGGTCTACATAACTCAAAGTTGTTCAATAGCTAGTATTACACTGCTTGCCGATAATGTTTGTTGATAATGAATGTAACAAATATGCATGTTAATGACGTAAACTGGTTAAAAAAATCTTTCTTATTATGGGAAATAAATTTTCCACATAAGTTAAAAGTAAATAAAAAAACTCTAATGATTCTTTTTTAGGATAATTTAAATGTTCTCCAGTTGACAGTACACCAAACATTGATGATGATCACGCCATAAGGATATAAATAGTTTAAACAAATCTTTATTTGTAAATAAATTTGGTATTTTTATATTGAATTAAAAAACAAATTATTGATACATTTTTAATGAAAATGTTTGCATAACTGTAGGGTCATATACTATCATTATTATTAATACTCTTTGATAATAATAAATACACCATATACTCACACTAATAATGTATATATGCTAAGATATTAATATAGTTAAAAAATTCTACAATTATTTTTGAATTAGATGCATAATTTATGTCACATCATGTATTTGATGTTTTTATTTATTATTTAAAGAACGAAAAGTCACACTTTGTTGCTGCTTGTGAAGCATAATTACCCCAAATAACTTGTAGTAGAAGTTAAACCAGACATTGAAGCATTTTCTATTTCTATCACGTCCTAACACAGTATAACATTTCCTTTTTTATTTTACTTAACATAAACTTCCCTTCTGCCCGGGGGTGGAAAGCCTTCCACGTGACATAAAAAAAAGGGGTGAAACTTTTCGATCAGAAACAATCAGTCCTCTCGCAGGCTGATGAAAAGTGAACTGAAGCGAAAATATGGAGTCATGGTATAAATAATACATTTAATATTCAGTCCGTGACCAGAACTTTTAAATGCTGAAGGTAAAAGAGAAGGTATAAAAACGAAAGCGAAAAAGGGGAAAAAATAATAATAATAACTACCCTAAAAATATTCACTTACTTTCATGTGCCATTCCGGTCACGCGAATTTCTCATAGGAAAGCATATCCAGATTACTGCACCATCCTTAGCTATCTGATAATATTATTTCGGTTTCTTTTTCACCCATTCCTTCTAAACATATAAGGATCAAGAAAAACATCTACAACTGCTCAGGGATCAAAATGTTAAAAGGCGAAGGTATTAGAAGAAAGCTCCGGAAATGGATATCTCGCAAGAAACGACTGTGTATTACACACGTAAATAATTTATTTTACTTACAATAGACAAATAAATATCTGTTTTCAAAGGCTACTTTGAAATCCGATTTTTGCCAGTTTTTCTTTTTATATAAGAAAATAGTTATTTTGTGCTGTAAATCATTTATGAATCTTTAATAATAAAACAGTAGTAACAAATAGATAATTCGTATTATGTATAAATTATTTTTTTGTGTTTTTGTATCCCCATTAAATCTGATTGTTTGATGTTTTTCATTGAAATAAATAACTAGCCATTTATGTATCAGATTTAGACTTAGCTAAAATTTTAAATGTAACTTGAATCATTGTAGCCATGTGCACTCAAATTTATCCAGTAGCTATTATTACTCTGTTTGTCGATATTGTTTGTTGATATTGAATGCAGTAAATAAACAGGTTAATGACGTAAACTGGTTTTAACAAATCTTTTTCTTATTATCACTAAATAAATTTTTTATATTAGTTTCGAATTGAATAAAAAATATTTTAATGGTTATTCTTTTTTGATAAGAATGTAAATGTTTTCTGTTGGTAGTATACAAATATTGTTGATGATAATAAACGCAGAAATTTGATTTTAAACAACTTTATTTATCGCAACGCCTGTATTTTTATTCATAAATAGATTATACATTTTATTTTATTGCGTAAAAAAAAAATTAATTTTATTTTAATGGCATTGTTTGCATAATCGTAGTTCATGCAGTAGCATTATTGCAAATACTGTTTAATAGAAATTAATGTAACAAATACTCACACTTACAATATTAATTGCAAATAATTAATATATGTTCATAAATTCTACATTTACCTTCGAATCAGATGTGTAATTTATGTTACATCATGTATTTGATGTTTTATCTAACTCAGGCATTTTACGAGAAAGAAAAGTCACACTTTGTTGCTGCTTGTGAAGGGTAATTACCCCAAATAACTTGTAGTTGAAGTTAAAACAGAAAATTGAAGCATCTTCTATTTCCAGCACCTCTAACCCCTTTTTTAGATTATTTCCTTTTTTATTTTATTTAACATAAACTTACTTTCTGCCCTGGGGGTGGAAAACCTTGCACGTGACATAAAAAAGGGGTGAAAACTTTTCGATCAGAAACAATCAGTCCTCTTGCAGGCTGATGAAAAGTGAACTGAACCGAAATATGGAGTCATGGCAAAATAATACATTTAATATTCCACAGTTCGTGATCAGAACTTCTAAATGCTGAACGTAAAAAGAGAAGGTAAAAAACGAGAAAGCGAAAAAACTGGAAAGAATTAATAATAACCTACCGTAGAAATATTCACTTACTTCCATCTACAATTCTGGTCAATCGAAGATATCTGATAGGAATGCATATCCAGATTATTGCACCATCCTTAGCTATCTGATAATATTATTTCGGTTTCTTTTTGCCATCCATTCCTTCTGAATATATAAGGATCAAGAAACAGTTTACAAGGCTCAGGGATCAAAATGTTAAAGGCGAAGGTATTGCAAGAAAGCTTCGGAATGGATATCACCCAAGAAACGAGTGTGTATTACACACGTAAATAATACATTTTACTTACAAAGACAAATAAATATCTGTTTTTCAAGAGCTCTAGAAATCCGATTTTCGTCAGTTTATTATTTGTATTTCTTTTCTAGTATAAATAGTTTTTGAAATTTTAATCATAAAAAGATCAATAGGTAATTCTTTTTATTTAAAATTATTTTGTGTATTTTCAACATATTGTTGTTTGATATTTTCATTGGAATAAATAACTAGAAATTTAGATATGAATATTTAAACTTAGCTAGATTTTAAATGTAACAAGAATCACGTTGCAACCCTGTTGTAACCTCAGACAAATTGATTAATTAACTCAGGAACTGGTATTCATTGACCAACACTGTATTGTTACTGTACAAATTGTATTGCACTATTATGTTTTTCTAATTTATAGTATTTTTAAGTAAAACATTGTTATTAAATAATCAAAAGTATATATTTTACAAATTAGTAAAAAATTTCACGATTTTAAAATTTGTAAATATATATTTCTGTAAAAAAAATATTTTAATGTAAAAAATATAAATAGGTAAAATTATGTTATACTGCATTTGACAAATAATATTTATGTTTATGATTTTCTATATAAAGTTTGGAAGTCAATAAAAATGCATTAATGAATCTTTTTTTATGGTAATGTAAATGTTTTCAGTTGTTAATACTACAAACATTGATGGTGAATGTAATAAATGAATGCTAAGCTAATGATGAAAAGCTAGTGATATACATAGGTTAAATCACTTCTTTACTTGTAAAAATTTTACATTTTTCTCATGTTGAATAAATTTGTTTAAGAAATCTTTCTATTAATGACATTGTTCACATAACTGTAGGTCATTTAGTAGCATTATTGTAAGTAATCTAACAAATACAACAAATATCCACAGTAACGAAATAAATATTAAATTATTAATATAGGTTAATAAATTTACATTTGTCTTTGAATCAGATGTATAATTTAAATTATATTATGAATATAATGTTTTAATTAACCTCAACCATTCTACGAGGAAGAATGTCGGTACACTTTGTTGTTGCTTGTGAAGCGTAATTACCCCAAATAACTTGTAGTTGAAGTTAAACCAGTACTTGAAGCATTTTCTATTTCCAGCACGTCCTAACTCCAGATTAGTTCCTTTTTTATTTTACTTAATATAAACATCCTTTCTGCCCTGGGGGGGTGGAAAACCTTTCCACGTAAAATAAAAAAAGGGGGTGAAACTTTTCGATCAGAAACAATCAGTCCTCTCGCAGGCTGATGAAAAGTGAACTGAACCGCACTATGGTGTCATGGTATAAATAATACATTTAATATTCCGCAGTCCGTGACCAGAACTTCTAAATGCTGAAGGTAAAAGAGACGGTAAAAAAACGAAAGCGAAAAAGGGAAAGAAATAATAATAACCTACCGTAGAAATATTCACTTACTTCCATGCCATTTTGGTCACGCGGAAGATCTCATAGGAAAACATATCCAGATTACTGCACCATCCTTAGCTATCTGATAATGTCATTTCTGGTTTCTTTTTTACCCATTCCTTCTAAACATATAAGGATCAAGAAAACAGCGAACAAGGCTCAGGGATCAAAAATGTTAAAGGCGAAGGGATTAACATTTTGATCCGAAATGGATATCACCGAGAAACGAGTGTGTTTTACACACGTAAATAATTTATTTTACTTACAGTAGACAAATAAATATCTGTTTTCAAGAGCTACTTTGAAATCTAATTTTTGTCAGTTTACTCTTTGTTTAAGAAAGCATTTCTTTTCTACTTATAAATGGTTTTTGAAATTTTAATGATAAAACAGATCAAATAAGTATTTTGCATTATATGTTAATTAACTTTTTGCATCCACATTAAGTCTGCTTGTTTGATGTTTTCCTTGAAATAAACAACTAGGCATTTAAATATCATATTTAATAGTTAGTTAAGAATTTTAAATGCAACTTGAATCATAGTAGTAGTGTCTACTCAAAAGTTATTCAGAGAATAGTATTATATTGGTTGCATATATTGTTTGTTGATAAAGAATGCAAAAAAACAGGTTAATGACGAAAACTGGTTAAACAAATCTTTTCTTACAATCTCTAAATAAATTTTTCTATATTAGTTTCCAATTGAATAAAAAATGTTTTAATGGTTCTTCTTTTTGATAAGAATGTAAATGTTATTCAGTTAGTAGTACACAAACATTATTAATGATTATAAATGCAAAAAATACAATGCTTAAGCTATTGTTATAAATTTTAAAAACCCCTTATTTTTACTTGTATATAAGATTATATATTTTTTTTCATAATTGTTAAATAATTTTTATAGAATCTTTCTTTAATGACAATGTTTACACAATTTTAGGTCATGGTAGTAGCATTATTGTTAATTTTTAGGTTAGTAGCATTATTGTAAATACTGTTTAATAGTAATAAATACAACAAATACCCAAAGTAATAATATGAATATGCTAAGTTAATCAGGTATGCTAATAAATGTACACTTATGATTGAATAAGATTATAATTTATTTTACATCATTAATTTGATGTTTTTATTTAACTCAAGCATTTTACGACAAAGAAAAGTCACCTTTTGTTGTTGCTTTGTGAAGCGTAATTACCCCAAATAACTTTTAGTTGAAATTAAACCAGAAATTGAAGCTTTTTCTATTTCATCACGTCCTAACCCCTTAGATTATTTTCTTTTTTATTTTATTTAACATAAACTTCCCTTTCTACCCTGGGGGTGGAAAGCCTTCCACGTGACATAAAAAAAAATTGGTGAAACTTTTTGATCAGAAACAATCAGTCCTCTCGCAGGCTGATGAAAAGTGAACTGAACCGAATTATGGAGTCATGAATAAATAATACATTTAATATTCCACAGCCCGTGACCAGAACTTCTAAATGCTGAACGTAAAAAAAAAAAGAACGAAAAAAAAAGGAAAAAAATAATAATAACCCACCTTAGAAATATTCACTTACTTCCATGTGTCATTCTGGTCACGCTGAAGATCTCATAGAAAGCATATCCAGAATACTGCACCGTCCTTAGCTATCTGATAATATTATTTCGGTTTTTTTTTTCACCCATTCCTTCTAAACATATAAGGATCAAGAAAACAGCTCAAGGCCAGGAATCAAAACGTTAAAGGCGAAAGTATTACAAGAAAGCTCTCGGAAATGGATATCACCCAAGAAACGAGTGTGTATTACAAGCGTAAATAATTTATTTTACTTAAAACAGATAAATAAATATCTTTTTTCAAGAGCTACTTTGAAATCCGATTTTTATCTTGTTTATTCTTTTGTATTAGAAAGTATTTCTTTCCTACTATAAATCGTTTTTTTTTAAACTTTTTGATGAAACAGATCAAATAGGTAATTCCATTAAATTTAAAATTATTTTTCTGCATGTTTTGTTTTACATTAAATCTACGTGTTTGTTTTTTTTGCATTGAAATAAAAACTAAGCATTTAGGTATGAGTCTTAAAAACTCTAGCTAATATTTTAAATGTAACTTGAATCATTGTAACAATGTGCACTCAAAGTTATTCATTTAACTAGTATTACACTGGTTGCCGATATTGTTAGTTGATAATTAATGTAAAAATATACACAGATTAATGACGTAAACTGGTTAAACAAATCATTCTTATTATCACTAAATATACTTTTTATATTAGTTTCGAATTGAATAAAAATATTTTAATGGTTCTTCTTTTGATAAGATTGTAAATGTTTCTCAGTTGATAGGATACAAACATTATTGGGGATTATAAATGCAACAATTTGATTTTAAACACCTTTATTTATCACAACGCCTGTATTTTAATTTATATAAACTTTATAAGTAAAAACATTTTTTAATGATTATTTCTTTTAATGGCATTGCTTACATAGTTGTAGTTTATTCAGGAGCATTATTGTAAATACTGTTTAATAAAAAAAATGTAACAAACACTCACACTAATAATATAAATAAATTAAATTATTAATATTGATTAATACATTCTACATGTATGTTCGAATCAGATGTAAAATTTATGTTATATGATGAATTTGATGTTTTTATTTACCATGCATTTTACTAGAAAGAAAATTGAAAGACTTTGTTGCTGCTTTTGTGAAGCGTAATTATCCGAAATAACTTGTAGTCGAAGTTAAACCAGAAATTGAAGCATTTTCTATTTCCAGCACGTCCTAACCCCGTAGATTATTTCCTTTTTTATTTTACTTAACATAAACTTAACTTCTGCCCTGGGGGGTGGGGAGGAAAACCTTCCACAGGAAATAAAAAAAAAAGGGTGAAACTTTCGATCAGAAACAATCAGTCCTCTGGCAGGCTGATGAAAAGTGAACTGAACCGAAATATGGAGTCATGGTATAAATAATACATTTAATATTCCACAGTCCATGACCAGAACTTCTAAATGCTGAACGTAAAAGAGAAGGTAAAAATAAAAGCAAAATTGGGGAAAGAAATAATAATAACCTACCGTAGAAATATTCACTTACTTCCATGTGCCATTCTGGTCACGCGAAGATCTCATAGAAAGCAGATCAGATTACTGCACCATCCTTAGCTATCTGATAATATTATTTCGGTTTCTTATTTCACCCATTCCTTCTAAATATATAAGGATCAAGGAAACAGCTACAAGACTCAGGGATCAAAATGTTAAAGACGAAGGTATTACAAGAAAGCTCCGGAAATGAATATCACCCAAGAAACGAGTGTGTATTACACACGAGAATAATTTATTTTACTTACAATCGACAAATAAATATCTGTTTCAAGAGCTCTGAAATCCAATTTTTGTCAGTTTATTCTTTGTGTAAGAAAGTATTTCTTTTTTCTAGAAATCGTTTTTTGAAACTTGAATAAGAGATTAAATAGGTAATTCAAATTGTATTTACAATTAATTTACATTTAATGACAATGTTCACATAAATGTAGGTCATGCAGTACCATTATTGTAATTACTATTTGATAATAATAAGTACAACAAATAACCTCAATCATCATCATTACTGGCGCAACAGCCCCATTGCGGGCCAATGCCGTTTGCATGTTGGCAGATTTCAAGACGAGAAATATTATTGTTTTCATAGGGTAAGGTTTTCAGCCCTACGCCCGTCGCTCAACAGTCATGTTAGATCGAGACCAACGGCTTAAAGTGGAGTCCGAACGACTACAAATATCTATGGGGCCTCCGGAATTCGAACCCAAAACCAGAGTGCTAACCGCTCAGCCATTCAGGCCCCAATACCCACAATATTAATATAAATATATTAAGTTATTAATTTAGGTTTAAAAAAATTCCACATTTATATTCAAATCAGGTGTATAATTTATGTTACATCATGAATTTGATGTTTTATTTAACTTAGGCATTTTACGACAAAGAAAAGTCACACTTTGTAGCTGCTGGCGAAGCGTAATTACCCGAAATAACTTGTAGTTGAAATTAAAACCAGAAATTGAAGCCTTTTTCTATTTCAAGCACGCTCTAACTCCGTAGATTATTTCCTTTTTTATTTTTTTTAACATAAACTTCCCTTCTGACCTGGGGGTAGAAAGCCTTCCACGTTAAATAAAAAATGGGTGAAAAATTTTCAATCAGAAACAATCAGTCCTTTCGCAGGCTGATGAAAATGAACTGGACCGAAATATGGACTCATGGTATAAATAATACATTTAATATTCAACAGTCCGTTACCAGAACTTCTAAATGCTGAACGTAAAAAGAAAAGGTAAAAAACGAACACGAAAAGGAGAAAAAAAATAAAAATAACCTACCGTAGAAATATTCACTTACTTCCATATGCCATTCTAGTCACACGAAGATCTCATACGGAAGCATATCTAGATTACTGCAGAATCCTTAGCTATCTGATAATATTATTTCTGGTTTCGTTTTTCACCCATTCCTTCTAAACACATAAGGATCAAGAAAACAGCTACAAGGTTCAGGGATCAAAATGTCAAAGCTCTGAAAATGGATATCACGCAAGATACGAGTGTGTATTACACACGTACATAATTTATTTTGCTTTTACAATAGACAAATAAATATTTCTTTTCAAGAGCTTCTTTAAAATCAGATTATTTGTAAGTTTATTCTTTGTGTAAGAATGTATTTCTTTTTTACTATAAATCGTTTATGAATTTTTAATGATAAAACAGATCAAAAGGTAATCCGCATTATATTTAAAATTATTTTTGCTTGTTTTGTATCCACATTAAATCTGTTTGTTTGATTTTTATTGAAATGATTGACTAGACATTTAAGTATGCGATTTAAAACTTTGTTAAGATTTTAAATATAAATTTAATTGCTGTAATAAATTGCATATTGTCTCTAGAAAATTTGATAAATTACCGCAGGAATTATATTTATTGACAAACTTGAATTGCACTATTACTGTATTCAAATTTAGAATATCATGAAGTGAAAAATTTTTCTAAAATATACAAAAAAATATAGGTTTTTACAGATTGTAAATTTTGACGAATTTAAAAATTGTAAAAATTAATTTTTTATATATAGTTTTTGTATAGTTGAATATTGATACAAAAAAAGTTTCATTCCATCCAACGATGTTAAGAATGTTTTATAACAAAACAATTTTATTGGAAAAATTCGCTTGATATTACAAAATATTTTTAAAATTGATTAACAAATTTAGTATAACTCTAAAATATTCAAAAACTGATTAAAGAATACTTTTATGTAAGGAGTTCAAAATTAAGTCTCAAAAGGAAATCAATATATTTTTTTTAAAATTATGATACTTTTTATTGAAGTAATCCCTTTTTTTTTTAATTTTAAGAACAGCTTTAACACAAATCGCGCTATAAATTTATCTGAAACATAAAATCATATGAATAATACTTATGATATAACATATAAATATTATAAATAGTTATAAAGAGAATAATTACGATCACTAATATGTATTAATTGCTTTTAATCAGTATAAAACTTTTATTAAATGTTTAGCTTCATAATGTATTCTATTTTTCCTTATAGCCTTTACTGACTTCACGAAATCTTAACATTAAATAATATATGATGATAAATTCAGCCCCCTTGCTGAAACATTTCACATTACAAGGAAATCGCAGATCCGAGACATATCCTCCTTCTAAGTAACTTTATAAGCATCCTTCTATTGACATAAAGCGACTAAGGATGAAGAAGAAGAGTTGTCATTAGGAAGACGGAAGATCTTCCTGTATGGGATGCATCGAATTTGAAAGGCGGCGCCTCTTTGATCTCAACCGACCATCGATCAGGAACCCTCCCTCGGGTGGTCTGGGGAAATGACATTTGCAGCCCCTCCGTCACTTTCCTTGAGCTGTTCCATCGATTCGTTTTCGATCATGATGACCGGGTTTCCTGATTGATCACGTGACTCTCGTACACCCCTTCCTCCCCTCTCTCTCTCAACCCCCATCTCCATTTAAGACCATTGCCCTCACTATCTTTTCTTGGAGAAATCTTCACCTATCAAAGGAGATAGAACAACTGCTTTCACGGACCTTCTAGTTAGGCCACACAAAATAAACGAATAAATATATGGAAGATATAGGTTAGTCGAATTAATTGGGTTGGAATATCAGAATTTTTAACAGAATCATAGAATACAATCACTGATAAATTTTTGAAAAAAAAATGGGCAAAGGATTTTCATCTTGGAAATTCATTTATAAATGACCCTAAATAAAGAAATCCCTCCAGAAGATTAGATGAAGGAAAAAGAAAAAGTTAATTGCATAATAAATTTTAGAGTACACTTTACAATTGGAACATCATTTTTCATTTATTGTTATTTAATTAATCAATAAATTTATTACTCATAAAATATTATTATAATGTTAATAAAATAGTATTATTCTTAGGTGAGTGGGTAAACGATGTCATGGACTATTTTTAATGTTTGTTATTGGTTAAGTTATTTTTATTGGTTAGTGTTTTTTTTGTAATTTTTTTTGAAGTTATTCTTACTGGTTTATTTAAATTTCTTTCAAGTGCTTTTTTAATTAAACCTTTCTCGTGCATTTTTTCATCGTTTGGAATTCTATAGTTTTTTATATTCTTTTATTTATGCGTAATCTTCTTGAATTAAATTTTAAATTTTATGGATAACCTGTATATGTCCAATCCATTATTAAAAAATTTTTTTTATACCAATTATTTTTTTTTTTTTTCTCGAGGAAAAGTAAATAGGTTTTTCTGTAATTTTCTGGTATTTCTAGAATTCATTGAGTTTTAAAAAATTTATTCAAAAAAGTGATGACAAGAATATAAAAAAAAATTAAGAATAAAGAATTAAATTTTTTTCCCTAATTTAAAAGAATTTTGAAATTAGTATAATCAGTGGGAATTTGTAAAAGGTTTTATACATACCTACTAATTGTCTGATAATTTACTTGTTTATAAGTATATTTTTGTAATAAGAAAAATTAAACTTTAATAATGTTTTCGTAAATATATTTTAATTTATTTAATATTATATTGATTTATATTGAAAAAAATGAATTAAAATGAAACTGTTATGTAAAATAATTTTCATGACATTAACATTGAATTAACATTAAAACTTCAAAATATTTTTTTTATTTTGAAAAATTTAAATTAATGCCTAATAATTTTTATTCCAGAAAGTATTTTTGTACCTATTCTTTAAATTTAAAATTTCCTTTATTTTTATTAATTACATTGTTATTAATTACATTGTTGTATGTTATCCCATTTTTTGACGAATAATTTTTCAATCAGCTTAAAATTATTTGTGTTCACGACTAACTAAATTATTTGATATGAACAATTTATTAATTAGAAATTCATTCTTAGAAAGCTGTTAATAATTGGTTTAAATATTAATTAATTCTTTTTATTCTTATATATTTCCATTATCTTCCACAAAAATAATAATTTTTTATAATTATCATTGATATAAAATAAAATAACAATGGTCTTATTTAATAATTAACTCCGTAATACTGATGGAAGAAAAAAGAAGTAGCGATATTATAAAAACTTCATGACTTCAGTTCCATAATGATGTGTTTAATAGAATCATTAATAATTCCTGTGTAATTAATCACCATTCCTTATTTTTTAAACAAAAATACCCATTTTTTTCTCTGCAAAAATAAGATTACTTTTAATCTTCTTTTGAGTAATATTTTTTATACTCTTTTCAGAAATTTTTTTTTTTATCGAAGATTATTTTCTCGTTTGAATCACCTAAATCCTATTCGTTCCAAGATATGCCTTATTTATTACTCGAATTATCAGTGACTATAAATAAATACTTTGAGGAAACTTAAACTCATTAACTCATGAAGAAGAAACCCTTAAATAATTAAAAGTAAATTAAATATGTACTAGGATTTTTATTGGGTAATTTTCGAGTCCATGTATTTTTTACCTTGGTACTAATAGTTTTTACGAAAATGTCAATGAACATGTTTTGCTTTTTTTACTATGTTAATTTACATTTCTTATCTGTCGTTTTACTTTACCATTAAGCTTTTTCAGTTGAGTTTTGTTAATTAAATTTCGATGGTCATTGAAAATATGTTATGTAAATACTAAAATAATAATATATTAACAAATATATTTTTTGATTAAAATAATATTTTCAAAACTTGATTTCAATTTTTACCTAAAGAATAATTTAAAGGATATCTATTTTTTTACTATGACAAATTTAATAAATTAATTTTGTATTGTTATAAAGTCAAGTATAAATCAAGTTTGATGTTATTACAATTTTATATGGTTAAACGTTTTTTTTTTCATCATCGTATTTTCATAAAATTTCATCATCATACTTAGCATTTCATGAAAACTTTTCATGCATAATTTTAAATGACTTTGAAGGGGGTCTTAGTTGCGAAATATAATGAACAACATTATAATGAAGTACTGAATAATATATTTTCTTTATGATGATTACCTTTTCTAGTATAATGTTTTCTCTGAAAATTTTATTTAATAAAATTTAATAATTTAATTTAACTTTACAAGACTGTTATAAATGTATCTCATGCTTCTTACTTTAACGCTTTAATTTATTAACAAAGGCAGTTCATAAAAGTTGGCTACTAAATTGTATATTCCCCAATGCTTATGAAAATTACTATGAAAAATTTGTATAAAGGCTTATAGGAGATTTAAAGTCTTAACCTCTCAAACAAAAATCTGAAGTATCACCTTGTCTATTTCTATGAAGACACACACAAAACCAGCTTTAATCTATCAGCTATCTAAAGTTAGTATCTTTTTTGCAAAGGAGAATATTAATTGCATTTTAACCAATAACTATGAAAAATACGATTAAAAGACAATGAAGAGTGATCTGTTAAGTGATATTAGGACATTTTTTTTTTTTTTAAAATTACATAAATAAAAGTCTTGGCCTATATGGTTTTACGAAGGTGATCTAGAAAGTTAAACCAGACAATTTTTTATCTAAATTATTCCGTCCTCAGTACGGAATAATTTAAATATTCCTGGATTAGATTAAAAATTATTAAGTAAATGTAGAAGATTTAATTTGCTATATGATTTAGTTACTGAAATATTTTTAAAATGACATTTTCAGAATTTAGTACATGTATTTTCCAAAAAAAATACTTATTTTCGTTTTTTAGACTGCATAGGAAAATAAACCGGTGAACATAATAGACATAAATAACCTTTATGAATTATATACAAAATTTTAGAAATACTATTTTGAATCTATAAAAAATATTCTGATTAAAACTTCTACAGTTTGCGAATCAATATTACTAATTATTAGTAAAATTAATAAAAACTAAATTTGATTATGAAATTAATTTTGAAATCTTGACAATCGGCTGACAAATCAATCAATGATTTTTAATTTATCATACATCTTTGCACAATAAATATGGGCAAATTTTTTATTTGCTTTATTCAAACCTATAAAAAATATTTTTAATTCAAAGATTTTACCACTTTTCTTTTGATTTTGGCACATTAATTAAGATGCAATTGTTCTAAAATATTCTATCAATGTAAAAGTTAAAAAAAAAAAAAAAAAAAGACCAATAATCTACTTTTTTTTTTTGGTGGTATATGTAAATAAATTCATTTCAAGTAAACTACCATCAGAAATCAAACTAATATACTATAACATAATTTTAAAAATGCACTGCTAAAATCAACTGCACTTTCGTGAAGATATGCACAAGAGTTATAGATGTATCTTGAATGAGACTCTTTTCATCTAGAAAGGTAAAAAAAAATGAAAAGATGGTAGCAAAGGGATGACATCTTCCTCGTCATCCATCAACAAGAATTCAGACGCAAAGAGGTGCATTCGTGACGTCATCAGGCTGCACCCCTCTTCCTATAGAATGTCACGGGAAGGTGATTTATGGCTGTCTATCAAAACACCAATACACCAAAAGAAGCTGACAGATGGTAGAAATTTCTCCCATCCCAGAAGCAGAATAAGAGTCCATATTTCTCTGATTTATTTCATTTAAACTCTGTCAAGAGAGGTTGAGATGGTGCAGTGCATTAGAATTTAATTTATGCCCCATTAGAATGAACCTATAAGTAAATTGAAACTTTTAAATTTAATATTTTCATAAAAGCTAAATTTTAATGTTTATTATGGGATGCATATTTTAAATTAAAATTGTCCACATATAATAACACAATTATTAAACTAATAATTAGTAATAAATAAACTTTAAACAATAATACAAAATCTATAATAATTAAATGTAACTTTAAATTGGGCTAAAAATAGATTAATAAATAGTAGTAAATATTTTTAAACGTCAATGTGCCACAAAATGCTTTTAAAAATGGCTAGATTTTTTAATTACTTTAATCATGGAGAAACATGAAGAATTTGAGCAATTTGATTATCAAACAAATCCTAATCCGGTATAGAACTGATGCTTTATTTTAAAAACATTATAATTGAAAGTCTTTTGTTCCGATAAAATGAAATTGACTTAAATAGAACGGATTATATAAGGTTTATTTCCTACTGCGATTATGATGGATGAATGAAATAAAGTAAAATTGTAACACGTTAAATAATCGTGCTACCATTTACTTAAATAATGTAATATGTTTCGTTGTAATAATATTGTTAATTTACTAAAAATATGTTTAGTGTTTTGAGAGATGTGGTTATTATGGTGTACTTTCCTTCATAAACCTAATAGAGAGGAGAAGCAACTTTTACAGAGAATATTGGAAAAATTTCAAGCGTTCATCCCTCTCTTTCATACGTATGATTATTCAATCATATATATGATTATTCAATCATATATATATACCGATATATGCTGATTCTGATGGCAGATTATCAGGAACATTGAGATAAATACCACATACTCAGAAATATAGAGTATGTAGTATTTAGCTCTGCTGTTGCTACCTCGAAACTGAGCTGAAACACTTCATATTTCTTAAAGACAATAGTAATAGGAGATTCCTTTCTGTTAATCTCACACACACATGATTATATATATTGTTTGAAAGTAATTACACGTATGAGAGAAAGATGAACGTTAGAAAGAACAATAGGAAATAATTTCAACACTCTATGTAAAAGTTGCTTCTTCTCTTGGTTCGGTTTTATGTAGGAAAATACACCTATAATAAAAATAACTCTCAAAAGTATGTTTTTAGTAGATTTTATTTTAGACAAAAGCATTAGTATATTATAGTACGAAGCAAATGATAACAGTTTTAATTAACGTGCTACAATTTACTTTACTTTATTCATTGCATTGATAAATCGTTTCTCTTTCAAACCTAAACCTTGCCGACCCTAAACGGAAGGTTGTTCTGTCTACTGCACATCAAAAATACGTCCCCAGATGGATCGCTGACTTGGTCGAGTATCAAAATCACTGCTTGTTTGTTCTCCTTCAGTTTTAGTTTTGTTTTCCTATATATATATATATATATGCAGATTATGATCATATCTTCGCTAGTGATATAAAAATAAGTATTTAATGTCTTGGATCCTATGCAACAAAATTGACTAATATTTTTCAATGTTAAATTCTGTCTTATAAAATAACAGAATTAATCAATATTTAATTTTCAATTTTTTGTTAAAGTTCATTGCAAAAATACATCTCATACCAGTTCCAAATATTATCTTGCAACAAGAAAATTTGCTACAATCTACTTTTATGACTCTTTATTTATAAGTATAAAATTTTAAGAAATATACACCAAATTTCAATCTTTAGTAAAAAAAAAAAACTTTCAATAAATTTTTCAAAATTAGTTTATCGATTGCATAACCTTTTCTTATACGGATAATCCAAGACATTTTTTCAAACCTTCTTAAAAGCTATAATCGACTCTGTAGTTTTATATATAGTCCATGATTGTATGAATATGTATCATTAGTAATAGTTAAACAGTTTTACAATTTTTAAATGTCTCTTCCCAAAATACGAAACTTTTATAATATTCTAAACATAACTTTCGATTACTTGACAAAACTATATGACATCTGGAATTTTAATAACTGCATTTACTACAGTAAGAGTCTTTATATTCAAAAAAATTCAAGGAACAAAAAGATTCATGATAAATTTTTAATCTTTACTTTCATTACTTTGAAGGTATCAAATTCAAAAGACTTACTTAACTGGATTCTAGTATCAACATCAAATATGTCATAACACATTATTAATGCACTTAATGGAATGAATTACATTTGTAACAAGATTTTTATACAGCAACTCAAAACCCCTTCAGAAATCAGTAATGGTACCCCTTAAGTAATATGCATCATTAATTTGCAATTTCCCATCAAATTATGTTTGCGCATTATTTTTAAGATCTATTTCATACAATTTGCATATTAAATATACTCTCCATACGTTGAACAATTTCCAGCTGTTCTTCTAGAAAATGCTAAAGCACATTATCAATTTCTACATAATTCATCTGTCGTCCGATTATACTAATTAGTTGATATAAGTTGTTAGCTTGCAGTAAATAAATTCCTTAAATCGGATTACTCATACACAACTTACTATTTGTAGCCTATCAATTATTTTCTTGATGATCTTATTAATTACATGCCACTGACTTTCTCATCAATAAGCTGAATATTTCGTCCATCCTGCTGGATCATGTAACAGTCATGTAACCCGAACTTCAGAAGTTCTGCTGTATTCATAGTAATGAATTGTTCTTTATTTTTACATTTTTGGGATTATTGCCCTAAATTTGTTTTTTGATATAAACCCATTCTAATGGTGAGCATAAATATCAAAGGTTACATTTTCCTGAGGAAATATAATCATTGATAAATCTATCCTCCGATATTATAATTGCTTCTTTAATTTATGGTTTTTATTTTACATTTATTTCCCTTAAGATAATTTTTGTCTATATGTATATCTTCATTTATCTATCTATATGGCAAACGTAAATTACTATTCCTAACTTAAAAAATTGACGAAAAGTAAAGAAAGTTTAAAAGTTTTATAAGTGATTCTGTCGAAGGATTTAAATATAACTTTCAATTTTAATCACATAGATAATTATATTCAATGTATTAGAATTACAGTATCGTCAAATTAAAATAAAGGCATCTTTTAAATGTTTTTAACTTAATCATTATGTTTTCTCTAATTCTAAATGCATACTTTTAGAATATCAGAAGGATTAGTATCATTTATCAGATTATTTACTTACTCGTTGAAAAATGAATAATTTAGGAATGTGTGGTAAATACAGTTATAATCAATCTGTGATACGAAAAAAATTTCTTTCCTCTTACAAATCTTTCAAAATTGATAATTTAATTAATTAAATCTTTGGCATGGCAAATAGCAATAAAATAGTTTTTATGGTTAAACACCTTCAGCCATAACAACTGATCTTAATACGTTTTAAAAGGAAACACAGTAATAAGAATAAAAATTAATTCTTAGAAACAGGCTTAAAATACATTAATTTATAATTATGCTGCTTTCTGAGTTTAAATATAATTACTTAAGATAATGGTGGGGACAACATAACAACTTCTTTTTGCAGAGTAGGATTAATAATAATTTATATATTACATACCACATCAATAACAAAGTTTGAGATTGATTTTTATTGGAATTGATCAAACAAATTTATTTTATCCAATCCGACCCCGTAGAAGCTTTTTTTTTCTGATAATACAACAATAAAACAAACATCAAATATAACAAGTCACTAAAAAATATTTCATGAATAAAAAATAAAAAATATATAAAAGTAATATTTATTTTATATTGATATATATTTCTCTAAAAGAATTATACTTTTAATTATAAATTTCATTTTAATTTTTTAATATTAATGTAATGATGAATTCTAAGCAAACAAGAGATTGTTGATATAATAATTAGAACACATACACCAACAGATATATATATATATATTTGTACGAATGGAAAAAAAAATAGTTGAAAATCCTAAGGATAGAGGGCGCTAAGCAAACAATTTCTTGATAGAGGCACAACGCTCACACATGGCAAATATAAAAACATTAATGAATACTGCATAAACATTTTTGATACGTAAAAAAAATTATGGTGATTGGAAAATGCACTATTCGTGTTTTCAAATTTTTCTCCGACATCAAATGACATGAATAAGGCATACTTGAAACTGCAGTTTGGAAACTCTTCTGAATGGCATGTTGTGTTAGACATAATACTGTCCAGCATTGTAATATAGCAGAAACAGCAACTTATATATAGGCCATATTTTCGAAACAGCAGCAGTACCATTTATTATCGAAATTATGTACTAATTTTGTGTATATGTGTGTGCATCATAAAAATTCCTACGCCACGGTGAATAATAATCTGCAAATCGCAGGTCTCTTAGATTAATAAACATACTTTTTAATAGGTTTTATTTTTGCACCGAATTTTTAATCATCCGGACAAGGGTAAAAAATTTTCAAGATAAAATGACATCAAATATTAACAAAACAACTGAAAATGCTGCAAATTTGGTGGTGAATTTCCAAAAAAAAAAAAAAAAAAAATGTGGTGTGTGATTTAAATTGTTAGTTTTTCTAAACATTTCTGATAAATAAAATAAAATTATAAATGCGGACAACAATAAAAAAAACTTAATATATTATAAATAAACTTAATTTAATATATTGTTTAAATACATAATGATTCAATTAAAACTTTTTTTATTAACTTTTATTAAATAAAAATAAATCATCCTACTTATAAGTTGAAATTATAGAAATAGATCAGTAAATAAGAATTTTTTTCAAAATATTTAAAAAAATTATTTTCGAAATTAATTTTACAACAGTGTATACAACAAAACAATTCCTATGAAATATTGATTTTATAAATTGTTTTTATATCAAATTTGTAATGCAATATTTAAAATAAGATATTTTCTTAAAAATAATTTCTCTTTTAATATTTAATAAAAATAAAAGTGAAAAACACATATAAAATTAATATTTTAAATAATTACATTTTAATATTTTAAATTATATTAATTTCAAATGTTTTAATATTTTAAATTTTATAAGTTTTATTTATTTATTTTTTGTTTCTTTTAAATTTCTATATTGCATTTTTTAATTATATCATTTCGAAGAACTATTAATTGATCATTTATCAGAGAATAATATTAATTAAGTTATCAGTGTACTTATAATAATTAATTTTATCAATAATAATGAAATTTTAAAATATAAATGTTGAGACAAATGGAAAATTAATAATTACTGTGCAGTTTAGCTTAATTTAAGTTAAAATACAATAAATAAATGTAAACACCACTAATCATTATGAGAAAATTGCAAATAAAATATCTTTATGTATTGTTATCTCAGTGACTAACTTTGACAAAAGTCAGTGACTTAGTAAAAACATTTATATTCAAAATAGCTTTCAACAGAAATATATCAATCTCAGAATCTTTCACCGCACTTTCAGTTCACTGAGAGTTCCAATTTTCAGAGTAGCAATAAACTTTTTAATATTGTCTCCTCGGAATAAAAGTGGACATTAACATATTCACTTCTGGAGCATTAAAATGTCCACCAATTAATTTTTTAAAAAACAAGCTTAATTTGTGGTAGAATACAATAAATAAATGTACCCAATATTAATCATTATGTAAATTGCAAATAAATTATTTTTTTGTATTGTTATCTCAGTAACCAACTTTTACAAATGTTAGTGACAGAACAAAGTATATGAATCTCAAAATCTTTCATCGCACTTTTAGTTCTCTGAGAGTTCCAATTTCTCGAGTAGCAAAATTTAATTTTTAACATTAACAATCGAGCAGTAATATGTAATATTTAATTTTTTTTTTTAAATATTTTCTCCTCGGAATAAAGGGGACATTAACATATCCACTTTTAAAGCATTAAAACGTTCACCAAATAATTAAAAAAAATGCTTAATTTATATTAGAATGCAATAAGCAAATGTAAACAGTATCAATCATTATGAAAATTGCAAGTAAAACATTTTATGTATTGTTATCAAATTAACCATCTTTTACAAAAGTTAGTGGCTTAGTAAAAAAATTTATATTCAAAGTAGCTTTCAACAGAAATACATCAATCTGAAAAATCTTTCATCGCACTTTTAGTTCTCTGAGAGTTCCAATTTCACTAGTAGCAATAAACTCTTTAATATTTTCTCCTCGGAATAAAAGTGGACATTAACATATCCACTTCAGGAGCATTAAAACGTTCACCAATGCGACCTCCTGCCTTGCTAATTTATGTCAGGAAACGATAAATTTCTTTGAAAAGTTGCGCAATAAAATTTGAACATGAAACATCAGCAGGAGTGCTTCAGTCTTACGTGTACACCTTCTGCTCCATAACTCTCCCATTTTAAGACATCGCTTTACGAGGCAGTTTTATATGCGCTAAATCTTTATTCCTCGGGCAAAAAAGCCAGGGACCCTAAATATACATGCACTCAGTGGGTTAATTAAGCTGTTTATACAACCTGGGTTTTGGCAATTGAATTTTCCGCTGCATCTCGACAGTCTATCTATAATTCATGGCATCGGACATGGATCAGTGGTTTTTATGCCAGAAATAACTTCCCTTGCTCAGTGCATAGCGTTATTGAAAAGCAAAGCAATTCCCTTAGGTTTTTGAATTTACCGGTAAAATTTCGGTGACTTTTCTGTATGGTTAACTTAGAGATGATATACATAAATTATGTTTGCAAACTAGATTTTGGTATGAATGCATCGTGTTTTCAAATGCAATAATTTTCTGAGATTTCATGCTTTAATATAAAACTTTTTAAGCAGTTTCAGAGCAAAAGTGTTGAAGATGTGACGTAAAATTACTTCGTTGATATTTTAAGAGTTCTGAAGCAAAAAAAAAAATATTTATCTATAATTCATTTCACCGGATATAGATCAGTGGTTATTCTGCCAGAAATAGCTTCCCTTACGCAAAGCAATTCCCTTCGGTTTTTGAATTTACCGGTAAAATTGCGGTGACTTTCCTGAAATGTTGAGATAATATACATAAATTATATATACAAACTAGTTTTCAGTATGGAGGTGTAGTGCGAAACACATTTTTTCGAAGCGCAATAATTTTCTTAGATTTCATGCTTTAATTTAATTAAATCTTTTTTTGCAGTTTCAATGTTAAAGTGTTGCAGATGTCATTTAAAATTACTTCGTTGATATTTTAAGAGGCAGTTCTGAAGGAAAAAAATATTTATTTATAATTGATGGCATTGGACATGAATCAGTGGCTTTTCTACCGGAAATAGCTTCCCATACTCACTTAAATCGTTATTGAAAATCAAAGCAATTTCCTTTGGTTTTGAATTTACCGGTAAAATTGCGGTGACTTTCCTGAAATTATAAGTTAGAGATAACATATATAAATTATATTTACAAACTAGAATTCGGTATGAAGGTATGGTGCCATACGAAAAACATTTTCGTAATGAGATAATTTCCTCAGATTTTAAGCAATTAAGCATTAATTTAATTAAATTCTTTTTTTAGCAGTTTAATGCTAATGTGTTGAAGATGTTATTTAAAATTATTTCGTTGATATTTTAAAGAGAGAGTTCTGAAGTAAAAAAATATATTTATCTATATTTTATTACACTGGACATAGATCAGTGGGTTTTTTTTTTTTTGCCTGAAATAGTTTCCCTTACTCGGTACATAACGTTATTGAAAAACAAAGCAATTTCCTTTGGTTTTTGAATTTACCGTTAAAATTGCGGTGACTTTTCTGAACGGTTGACTTAGAGATAACATACATCGGTATGTAGGTATGGTGTCATAAGAAAAAAATTTTTTTTTTTGAAATGCAATAATTTTCTGTGATTTCATACTTAAATTTAATTAAATGTTTTAAACAGTTTCATTGTTAAAGTCTTGAAGATGTTACTTAAAATTACTTCGTTGATATTTTAAAAAGAAAGTTCTGAAGTAAAAATAAATATTTATCTATAATTTACTATACTGTATATAGATTCAGTGGTTTTTCTGCTAGAAATAGTTTCCCTTACTCAGTACATAGCGTTATTGAAAAGCAAAAGGAATTCCCTTTTTTTTTTTTAAATTACCGGAAAAACTGCTTTGACTTTCCTGTAAAGTTAGCTTATAGAACACATAACTTTTACATAAAATATATTTACAAACTAGATTTCGGTATGAAGGTGTGGTGTAGTACCAAAAACATTTTTTTCAAAATGCAGTAATTGTCTGAGATTTCATGCTTTAATTTAATTTAATTTTTTAACAGTTTCAGTACTAAAGTGTTGAAGACGTTCAGACTTTTTCTCTTAAAATTACTTCGTTGATATTTTAAGAGAAAGTTCTGTAAAAAAAAAAAGAATAAGAAACCTCAACACATTAAAAAGACAATTTTATGGTGTACTTGTCATATGTATATTTTAATTAAATATTTACAGAATAATTAAAATTTTAATTAACGTTAGAATTTGTTTCATATTTATAATTAAATTAAATGTCTGAGCTTGATTGAAAGAATTCAGATTTATTTATCTTTCTTATGTTGAATTCCTTCTTGAAAATATCTAAAAATAACTTTGATTTTTATTGTTCAAAAATTCTCCGCTACAAGTTTGATCTGTAATATTATCTTTCATTGAAATACTGGATTAAACGTGAGCGGAAAAATTATCAGAAATAATTAAAATACTGTTGAGAAACTCTTTGTGCTGAGATTTCATCAAACACTTCTCTTTTTAAAAATGAAATAAACAATTAAAAATGTATAAAAGAGTTCAGAATTATTATTAAAATGTTGCTCTAAATTTTCATTTGTTGTTGTGAGAAACACAAATAAAAATATGTCATAGCCTAAACATAACATATTTTTAATGTGTGGGAAATAATACTAGTATAACAAAGTACAGTTTTAAAATATTGATTTAAAATAAATTGCCAAATGATAAACTTAAGTATTGATTCATAGAGTTTCATAAGTTAATGATGTGATAAAAATTATTTTACAAAACACTTTATAACATACAGTTGTAAAAGTTATAGCTTTTAAAGAATTAAAATTAAAATCTATTAAAATGTCTATCTATTTAAATACTTTGTCTATATTTTAACCTGAAATGGTAAAATTTTTAAAATGATGTAACGAATTTATTTAATGATATCGTAGTGATCTATCGTATTTCTAAATATTTAAAATTGATCATTAAGTAAATTTAAACTAATTTTTTTAAAATATTGTTAAACATATTTTATAGATAGTATACACATAATTTTCTAAATACCCATGCCTTACGATTTATTAGTACTTTACTATTTGCTTCGAATATCAAAAAGTGATTTTCGAGGCGCACTACACCGTAAAAAATGCTTAACTTCCGTCCAGTAATGAAATATCTTTTTTTTTTCGAATATTTTTAATTTATAATTTTTTTCGACTTTAATGTCCATTCTGAAATCAAAAGTCATTGCCCCAAAATCACTATTCACTCTAGCAAGCATAAAAAGTCTAAGATTTGAACTTCACGGTAAAATAAAAGCTATCCTAAAAGAAATTTAAGTGTTTGACTACAACATTTAAAATATTTAGAGTGCTGGCATATAATAAATAGTCACTCTCATAATTTTATTTTTATTTGTCAAAATTTTAATAAAGCTTTATTCTTTTTTCGTTAAATTTCCGCAGTGCAGCATAAAAATATTTTCAAAAATAATTTATGGGTTAAATAATAAATATTAATAATTTTTTTACCTAACCTCCTTAGTCCTGAAAACATGCTTAACATGGTGATTCAATTTTCTGAAAATTTACTGATCATACTGCTATTATGAAAATGTTTATTTCTCTGTACTGTCCTACTAGCTAATTGATCATTTCTCATACAACGAGGCCAGTTTACAGAACAGTGGTGTAAAATTTCAAAAGTTTTCTGAAGCATTTAAAATTTACACTTGACGTATCCCATTACTATCTCTATTCATATTAATTATGACAATGAAATAATGTTGCTATATATTTTATTAAACATTTTCTCATGCGTAGTATATTACACAATGTATATAGCAATATTTCTGCGGCATTACTAAAATATGAAACTATGGTTCAGTCAAATGAAGTCTTTAAAAATTTCTTAAAATTTCGAAATTTTATACAACTGTTCTGCAAATAGCCATATTGTTGCTTGAAAAAATAATGTAAATTTTCAAAACTTTTTATTCTAATGCAGTTGGCAAATACTTAACACAGTTATCTTTATACCATAAGCAAGGACTGCACCGACGTTACTCATTTAGTACTACCCAGGGGACATATGTAATTTGAAGATATGCTATGGACGCGAGTAACACTACCCCCGCAGCGCTCTATGATCATATTAAACCTGGAGACATACGGTTTAAAGTTGATACCGAACCACCACAAATATCCTAGACTCGAACCCGAAACCTGTGGTACCGAGCTCCAGAAAGCTAGCCACTCGACCATCAGGCCCAAATTAACCTTAAACAGCATGAATCCACAAATTGGCATTATTTTTTATTACTGATAGATGCCTGTACTAACAATATTGCCAATTTACATAAAAGTGATTAAAAATTCGGAAATATTTAAGATTTTCATTTGACTGACTCTCAATTCTAACATCAATTCTTATATTATTAAAGCCAATGAAATCTTATCACCAAATTACATATAACATTTTACCATATGTTTTACAATGTAATGTAATATTATGGAAATGAGATGACTTTGGTGGATAAAATCATCGCAACTAATTTACTTTTTTTTGCCTGCCAACAATGTTATTCAACTCTACAATGGAGTATCATTGTTCAGAATTCCCGCTCGATACACGGTACCCAACAAAGTTTCATTGTTAACGCTTGTCGGAAATGGTAAGAATTTTCCGTGCACCAATCTCTCCCCCCAACTTCCTCCCTCCAGTACACGCAAACCCTGGAGTATCCGTACTTGAAGCCGTCACTAGATCTATTCTAGGATTCTGTTGGTGTACAAGTCGAGGAAGTGTCCGACCCCTTCGCGTGAGGTGCCACAACCTCTTATTCGTGCAGGAAAAAAAAAGAAGACGAATTGAAGCGAAAGAACCAATTAGCTGGCTGCCTGACGACGTAGGGTGGTCATGAGATTGAGCGAAGGCACGTGGTTACAGTTTAAGACCGGAAAATATATCATTTAGGAATTTTGTCAGCAATGTAATGGGGTTCTTTTGTGTTATCGGTTAATAATAAAGTTAACCTGTGATGTGTTGAAGGGTTAAAAGAGTTATTTTTAATGCAGTCTGATTTAAATAACAGAAGAGGTGAAAGACTAATTTATTGTGGTAATTCTTTTTGTAGAAATGCTTCTTGACTTAAAATATATGTTTTGGAAATAAAGGGTAAATGTTACAATTGTTTGTAAAATATTGTTTTTGTATCTTTTTCAATGCATTTGAATTTGTGTTACATTATCACTTGCATTTGCTGTGCGTTATAAAACATAATTAAACACTGCATGAAGAATATAATATTTAAAAATGTTTCTGTAAATATTTTATTTTATAAAAATATTTTAAAAATATATATAAGTATATATAAAATATTTTTAAAAATTAAATATTTATAAAAATATTTATAGAATATATATAAGTATATATGAAATATTTTTTTAAAAACAAATATTATATACATATTTAAAAATATATATAAATTTATAAAAATACCTTTTAAAAGTAAATATTTAAAAACTATTTTAAAAATATATATAAATATTTATAAAATATTTTTTTTAAAAAATAAATGTTTATAAAAAAAAATTATTTTTATAAACTTATAATCTATATAAAGGCGAAATTAAATTTTATTGAATTCACTGATTAATTAGTTTTAATTAAATAAAAACTGCAATTTATACTACAAATTGTGACATTCATGAGTATACGATATTTTAAAAATATTTCCGCTCAAAAATTCAAAACATTTTATCGTTTTGATTTTAATTTAACGGATTAAAATACAATTTATTGCTTTACTCTGCATTCAAACAATAACTATTCGGTTAATTTATATGGTTTAAAAATTTTCTTGGATAAATAAATTTTATTTAATTCGAAAAAATGAAAAAAAAAAAATGAGAAAAAAAAAAAAAAAGGCAAATTTTAAATGATTATTTTTTACGTTTAGAATTAAAATCACAACGATGGAATTCTAAATATTTACATAGACAATAGTTGATATTGTTGAAATGGCATATTAAGATTTCAAGCTACATTTATATTTTATTGTTATTTTGTAACAATGCTTATTCTAACGTTTACGTATGATAATCCAAAGTGTAATAGCATGTTTAACAAAAAGTTTATTTTTATTTCTAACAATATTCTATGAGTGATCGATCTATACTATTCGTACATCTAATTATGCTATTTTAAAATGACAGATTTTTTTTTTTTTAGTCTGGGCTAATTTGTCTTTACTACACCAGACATATAAGCTAATACATTATTTAAAACTTCGTGCATTTAAAATTATTCTTTTTACACAGCGATATCTGTACATATAAATTTATGTTTTCTTTTATCTCAATGTTACAAAATGAAAAAAAAATATCATTTCATTGTAAAGAGACCGCAAAAATTAAATAAAGAGAAAAAAAGCTTACATAAAAAGAATAAATTTGAGCTTTACTTTAAAACTTTGCATTCAAGATATCCGTGAAAAACTTTAATTAAAAGTTTTAGGACGTTACAAAGCAACCAGAATGGAAATAGTTTTCTAATATGAATGCAGAGAAGTAGGATGCGGTAAAGAAAGAAAAACTAATTGCTTTTTTTTTATCCAAACATGGGGAATAATTTTTTTGGCTGTAACAAAATGGAGAATTTTATTGTATTTTTTTTTAAAACTAAGAATTTTTTTTTGTACTTTGAATCTTGTACGTTTATATTTCTAAATTTGGTGTTTTTTGCTTTAAAAAGAAAAACCGAAGCTAAAGTTTATAAAAATTAAAATTATATCATGCTCACATAAGAATATTTATCAACAGTAAAATTCTTATACCAACACTTTTTAATTATAAAGTATATTAAATAACATTTAATTAAATTAGACATATAATGCATTAAATTAGTATTTACTTACAGCTGTCAATCTATTGAAGAATATATTAAAAATAAATGTTTAGAAAACCCAAGTTAAACCGATTGAAAAGAATACACATGAACATTTTACTAAATTTTAATATCATGCTACATTTTCACAAATTAATCAGGTACGATATATCAATTCATGGTTCTTCTATGAATACATATGGATAATTATTACCCCTTACTATGAGTTTTTAAGTAATTATATTCCTCTTTTAAGCAACATGAATTATAAAATATATTATGATTTGATTAATTAACGAAAAATGTGGGTTGTAAAATGATTTTAAGATTTGTAATTGATGCTTATTAACAAACCTGCAAAAATATTAAATCTAAATAGCAAGATATTACATTTTATTATCTGATTAGAAAACATTTTTATCGAAAATTAATATTTTATAATATTTAAATATTCAAATAATAATTAAAAACTTTTCATTATAATTAGAAAGTATGACCTAAATATCACATTAATATCCCATGGACAATTCAAGTAACAGTTTATGCTGCAAAACAGCTCTGATGCATTCTGAGCATTATCTATTCATGAATCCTTTTAATTCATACATTGCCTAATAAATGTTCAAAAACATTAAATAAAATAACTATGAAAATAAATAAATAAACTATATAAAATTTTAAAAACGTACAACTTTCAAATTTTATTTAGCTTAAAATTACTAAATATGGAAAATACAATTAATGTGGATTTATTAAAAATAAAAACTGAATCTAATTCAAAAGTAGGTACTTTTAAAAACATTTCCATTAATTTTAGTTAATGAAGAAATCATTACATTAAAGATTTTGGTTTCTGTATAAGCATGCATGTGCATATATAATTATATGTGAAGAAATTCTTACACCATCTGTGTTTTTAAGCTAATAGAAAGTCGTCCAACTACAAATACATTATCAAATGCATTTTGGAAAATATAATTTAAATATATTTGTATAATTTGTATATTTGTATATTTGTATATTTGTATAAATTGTATTATTTATGTTCTCTCTAAATAATGTTGCAGAATAAACTAGCAACTAAAGTTGAAATATTAAAAATGGAATCTCTTTCTAATTTGTATTTATTGTGCAAATAAACCAAGAAATTTAAATTTAATTTAGGTCTTTAACTGGTATTATTGTATTGTTATTTAATACACACACGAGCATATACATATATGAAAATCTTAGTCTTTAGCAGTCAGTGTCTTTAAGCTGCTAGGAAATCGTTCATCTTCAAATACATTAACAAATACCTTTTGAAAATATAATTTAAATTTATTTTACAAGCAATTATTTTAATGACAAATAAAGTTAAAATTAGAATTGCTTTCTAATTTGTATTTATTGTGAAAATTAATCAAGAAATTTAAACTTAATTTATCACTTTAACTTGTTCAGGCCATTTTGCAGCAATTAGAACAACATTAACAACGCAATTTCCTTCAACAATTATGATATAATAATGTGAAACGAATTTCACCTCATTTAAAGCTCTGGAACAACATCCATGCCAAATGAGAGTTCCTCATTTGTATGAAATTTAAAATATTGGAGTCAAATCATTAGTCGATTACATGCAAATCTCTATCTTCGGTAATTATTCTCATTTCGCTATTAAACACTGAGGCAGAGAAGCACTTAATTGATAGAATGGTAGAATATTTGAAGTGGAGAAGAATATTGTGTTTGAACAATCCTACAAGACTAGAATGAGGACTATTATTAAGTCATGTGCTTTAATTAAAATGGATACATGACATCAGTGAACGTTAATGGAGAAATATTTTTTATTCTTAGACAGTAGCAAATGGGTCTCATGCTTTTTGTAAATAAGCGCGAATAATCTAAATGTATTTAACATTTAGTATCAGATATAAAAAAAGCTTTTTTGTTAGACAGCGTGAAATATCTAGATGTATATTAATTTTTGTTTGATATGAATAATGTACTGTTCTGTAAATGAAAACGAATAATATGAATGAGTTTAATGTTTAATGTCATTGCATATTTCATTTAAACATTTTATTATTATATAGTGTGAAATACTTTGTTAAATATTATCTTATCTGCTGTCATATTGAATCTGTTATTTCTTAAATAAAAACAAATAACTTCAATTGCTTATTTAACATTTTGCATGAATGCATATTAAACTGATAATTTTCTTATGAGACAGCATCAGATATTAACTGCACATTCTCTTATGTATTTCCAGACTATTCCGTTAGTTTGTTAGATAATTGAAAAGTATTTAACATTTAATATCATTGAAGGTTTGATTAAAAAAATGTCATTCTTTTGTCAGTATGAACAATCCAGTTCAATATTTTCTCATGTATTGGTATGATTCAACAGTTCAATGTTTTTTTTCATAAATAAAAAAAAACAATTAAATGTATTTTACATTTTGTATGAATATATATTTTAATGAAATAGAATTAGCTACTTAATTCAATTTGCCTTCTAAAACTATTGTTGTTTTGTTTTAAATTTCCATTTAAGGAAACATGTATGGGATTGATAATTTTTTTAAAATCATTAATCCAGTTCTTTTTTCTTTGCAGAACTAAAATTACTAATTATTATTTTGTGAATAAAGACATACAATATATATATATTTAATTTATAAAATTAATTCTCAGACTTTTTTAATTTTTCGGGAATACATAAAAAGAGCATAGATTTATGATTCAACCTAGTTTACTGATTTTCTATAACAGTAAGTAATGAAAAAAAAAATTAATGAGAAAAGCAAATTTTGGAAAATCAATGTTGATTTAAAACTATTTTATATGTTAAGTAAAACAAACTCTTAAGAACTAAAATAGAAA
Source organism: Caerostris extrusa (assembly GCA_021605095.1). NCBI lineage: Eukaryota > Metazoa > Arthropoda > Arachnida > Araneae > Araneidae > Caerostris > Caerostris extrusa. The sequence continues at coordinate 233,460 of BPLR01002505.1, forward strand.
ATATTTTCATCTTAATAAACAAGTCCTTCTCCTACCCTATTGGCCTATTCACTACATTTTTAATTTAAATTATTCATTTTTAAAAATATTCCAAAATTATTAAAAATTAACAAAGCAATAAAATAAATTATTCTATCAATCACAATTTTTCATCAGATAATACAATACGTTTGTGAAAATGTTGCTTTTATGACCCAATGAACTATTACTACTTCCCTTTGTTAGAAATCGGTAGGCCCCATGTTCCACATTTATGTATACTACGAACAATGAACCCACATGCCATAAGGAGAGGAAACTGCCAGCTATTAGGGTTAATTATCATACATTTAAAAAAAAAATATTTTAATGGTAGACAGCACGAACTATCCTATTCAATATTTTCTAGCGTATAGCCAAGATCATGCAAAAAAGCGTCTCTAAGTCGCAAACGTCTGCAGCTGGTCTGCAGAAGGACTCAGGCTAGTTAGGAAGAGTCAGTTCATTGTAGTCACTACTATAAAAAACTAAGAGTCGACATAGATTATGCAGCAGGTGTAAAATTTTTTCCACTGACAGTTAGTTCACTTTTTAGGATTTTTAAGTGAAAACCTTGCATTTTTAAAAACCGGATTAGCGGAACGTGAAACATTAAAATGTTAAAAATCCCGTATATTCATGTAAATAAGGTTGAACAAAATTTTATTGTAAGCAAACTTGAAATCGCAGCATATAAAATCGTACATTTTTATAGTACTTACTGTTAATAATAAAATTTCTTTTTGACAGTTGGTCGTTGTTTGGTTCATTTTTATGATACAAAGAAGGTCAAACGATCCGAAATATTTACAAGAAAAACCTTGCATTTAAAAAAAAAAACGGATTAGCAGAACGTGAAACATTAAAAATGTTAAAAATCCCGTATAAATTCATGTAAAATAAGGTCGGACAAAATTTTATTGTAAGTGAACTTGAAATCGCAGGATCTAAAATAGTACATTTTTATAGTACTTACAGTTAATAATAAAATTTCTTTTTTGACAGTTGGTCGTTGTTTGGTTCATTTTTATGATACAAAGAAGGTCAAACGATTCGCAATAGTTACAAGAAAAACCTTGCATTTTTAAAAAAAAAACGGATTAGCAGAACTTTAAACATTAAAAAGTTAAAATTCCCGTATAAATTCATGTAAATAAGGTTGGACAAAATTTTATTGTAAGCAAACTTGAAATTGCAGGATCTTAAATTGTACATTTTTATAGTATTCCAAAAATAATTCGATCTCGTCTTTGCTCTGAACGCTTGGTAGCTCATTGGACAAGTAAATTATATAGGTCTATATGATTAAAATGAGTTAATTTGGTATAAAATCATTTTTTATGTTGTACTCAACAATATCTTGGTTATTGTAAAAACTTTCCCATTTTATATTCTGAACTTAAAATGTAAGGTTGCAACGGCTGAAATCTGTTTGTATTAGTTCCGGTTTATATTTAAACACTGCCTTTTTAATTTTGGCGTTCGAAGGACAATTTGTATCATTTTTAACAAAACTCTTAGGACCATAAATATAAACATTCATCTTTTATTTCATACAATAAAATAATATCATCGTTATTATGTAACGTCCAAACAATGAAAAGTGAGTGCATCTGTTTTTCTCAAATCAAATCCTCACGATTTAATTAATTTTACAAAAGGAATGACTTGTTGGCTTTCACTGTTACGAAATACTTTTATTGTTTATGAATTATAAATTGAAAGAGGAATTTATGGATAAATTAACAAATACAAATGCTGATTTAATTATCGTTTTGAATTAATTTTAGTGTTTTCTAGTGATAATTTTATATATAATTTAGTTTGAACAAAGGATTTAAGTGTTACAAATCTTGCTATATATAAAATAAAATAAATGAAAAGTAGGATGATTTTTATTCAATCAACTAATTATCAGCTTCACTTAATTTTTAATTAGAAAGAAATTGATTTTCCACTATAAGGATCATATTTTTAATAAATTAAAAGGATGTTTTACTTATTTAACTTTGATGAATAATTTGAATATGTTATTCTGTTTATAATTTAAAAATAACTTTTAAACAAAATGATCTTATGAAGTTATTGAATATTTAACTCTGTTAGTAAAAAAAAAAATGCCAAATTTATATATCTACAATTTTAAAATAATAAAAACAAAATTGTTACTATAGTTGTTTTATTTAATTCTTATAGGAATTTTAAATATCTTTTATAAACATTATTTAATATTTATCATAAATACAAACAGTTATTTAGAATTATTTAAAGATTTTCTAAGTAATTATTTGACTTTTATTCATCAAAAAGCTATGAAGTGTAAACTTTATACTTTAGATTATTTGAAACATATTTATTCGTTGATGACAATGTAGTAAACAACTAATCAATTTTCTAAAATGCTAGATACAAATAAATTGAAAACTCAGATAAAATAAATATTTAAAGTTACGGAATCAGCTTAAAATATATATTATTCAAATATTTGAGAGCCTTTTTTCGTTATAGTTTAAAAAGTACACTTCAAAATCTTCTTACAGTTTTATTTTGGTTTATTCTTATAGAATTTTATTAACTTCTTTTTACACATCTTTTAAAAACACTATTTAATATTTATTATAATCCTAATCATTTTTTACTATTATTAACTATTATTAAAATTATTTGAAGATTTTCAAATTATTTATATAACTTTTATTCTTCAAAAAAGATAAAATGTAAAATTTTTATACTTTAGAATAATTGAAACATATTTATTTGCTGACGAACGACAATGTAATATACAATTAATCAATTTTCTAAAATGGCAGATACAAATAAATTGAAAAGTCAGGTAAAAATAAATATTTATAGTAACAGAATCACCTTAAAATATATATCAGTCAAATATTTGAGAGTCTTTTTTTTCGTTATAGTTCAAATTATAATTCAAAATTTTCTTACAATTTTATTTTACTTTATTCTTATAGAAATTTTAATAATTTCTTTTAAAAACAGTGTTTAATATTTATCACACTCCAAATCAGTTATTTAGAATTGTTAAATATAATTAAAAAATTATTTAAAGATTGTTCAAAGTAATTATTTGGGTTTATTCTTTTAAAAGTGATAAAATGTAAAAAATTTTATTTTGTACTTTAGAATAATTGAAACATATTTATTTGCTGGCGAACGACAATGTAGTAAACAATTAATCAATTTTCTAAAATGCCATATACAAATAAATTGAAAAGTCCTATAAAATAAATATTTACAGTATCGGAATCACCTTAAAATATATATTATTCAAATATTTGAGAGTTTTTTCGTTGTAGTTTAAAAGTATATTTCAAAATCTTCTTACAGTTTTATTTTGCTTTAACCATAGTAAAAAAAAAGAGATTAAAAACCTTCTTTCAAATGTTTCAATTCGATTTGTACGTAAAGAAAAAAATCAAACATCAGTTAATCAAGCTAAAAATGGAAATGAACTCCCAACTTGAGCTGAAGTCAGATTTCACTTTCGGTTGAAGTATCATCACAAAAAGAATTCTAACTTTCAGAAATATCCATCAATGGAAAGTATTCCTGCAATGTTGATTAGCTAATGGCGTAAGACGGCTTCTTCATGCATGTGTAATGAAGTTCCTTGGAACATTGTCCTATCGACTTTCTTCCTCGACTGTGATTTTCAAAAACTCTGTAAGACACGAAGGCGGGATTCTTTTTACAATTTAAAATGTTTTCGAAGTCACTACTACTCGCTTGATGAAAAGAAGCAGTAAAAAAGTAGAGTGATATTTTTTTGTGTTTTGTTTTGTTTTTATTTACTGAAATGTGATGAGATTCTATGAATGGAAGTAAATATTAATATTCATATTTTTCATTCAAACTTATTTAAATCTTTTTTTAACTTAAGTTTTAATATTCATCACTAACTTTTTCAGAATAAAGTAATATATTCCAAATTTCACTCAGGTAGCAATTCAAAAATGAAAATGCTTCTACAATTGTTTTTTCAAATTTTTATTACAGAGAGCAGCAAATATAAACTAAAATAAAATGATTGTATATAATGTTATATTTTCAAAAATGTAAATATTTATTTTCCATTGTTATTTAATTTCTGTTTTTTTTTTTTTTTGAAAACGCAAAAAAACTATTTATTTATAGGGCATAGTACACTAAAAATGACAAAGTAAAATTTCTTATTGTATTTTTTTGCCTTTCAAATATCTAATTCAATTTGTTTAAATGATGTGAGAATATTAAATACTGTACTTTATTGTTCTAATATATTTTATGGGTAATTTAAAATTATAATTTGATTTTGATATATTATTTTAATTTTATTGTGATTGTCTTTGCATTTTTTTTTTTTTTTTTTACCATTTTCATAAAATTACCATTTATAGAAATAACTATTTTTTAAAAACTTAATAAAATTAATAACTGATAACTGTTTTTTTATTATTGTTATTTACATTTTTTTTTTTGACAATTTTCGTAAAATAAGGATGTATAGATATAATTATTTTTTAACTATTTATTTTTCTACTTATTTTTTAGCAATTTAAATATGATTTAGAATATTGTAACTCATTCCGTGTATAAAATTGTTTGAAAACTAACGAGATAAAGTAGCAAGAAAAATTTTTGAAAATATTAAAATTTATAAAAAATATAGAAATTTAGAAACAAAATGTTCATTTGAAAATATTTTTTGTATGAAACAGACATTTTATGAAGTTATAAAACTTAAGAAATGTATGAAAATTGAAAAAAAAAAGGGTCTCAAAATACTATCTTTTCTTAAAATTCAGACATTTGCTAGCAAGTTTTGCTAGAAATTAAAAACAAAAAGTTGTTAATAAATTTTAACATTTTACTTTTTGTAAATATTTTTCACGAAAAAGATTTTAAATTATATGCAGTATTTCAATGATACGAATTTTGGTAAAGTTGTATAGATAATAAATATAAAAATTAAACTCTATTAAATATAGTTTTAAACAATTTTCATGTATATTAAATGAATGTTATATGAAAAAAATATGAAATTATACTTTTAACCAATTTTAAAAATTTAAAATAAATATGGAGTCATAAGTTGTGAAGGTACTTTAGAAAATATTTCTGAAGAATATCTTCAAAATACCATCTCATTAACAACTTTTATTTCTTTTGTATAATTCATGAACCAAAATAAATAAAATATCACAATTTTTGTTGTTATATTTTTGAGTAATATATTTTATTAATTTCTTTCACACTATATAATTTCGAAGAATTCAATTTTTATTATTTATTAAAACCTCTGTGAATAATGTACAATATGTAACAATAATTAAAATTAAAAAAAAAGCATGCACAATATTTTTACATATTTAATGTACACTTTTACATATCTCTTACACTAATCTCTTACACTATGTTTTCTATAAACATATGTTTTTCAAAAAACTTGACTATAAATTTTTTTCGAATAACCGAGTAACTTTTAAAAATATAAAATATGTACGAAAATTATTCCTAAAAAGGATTTGAATCAATGGAAAAAAAATACTACGGTGAAAATATATTCAAATAAATGCCCTCTTAGAGAAGTATTATTATTCCTCCACGCCAAATGGAAGCTATCCCAAAAATTCAGCTTCGCATGTTCAATATTTGCTTTAGAAAAGTGCACACACGGAAGCAAGGCATTTCCAGAAGAAAGAATTCCCATTTATTGGTGATTCTTTTTTTCTAAGAATCGTGTGAAAAAGAGCAACAAACACAGGAGCACAAATCCTCAATCGCAACAGCAGTCACATCTCAACTTGATATCCAGAAGGATTTGTAGAAAAGATTTCGTGTGTTTCATCAAATTTTGTGTAAAATCACGGGATTCTTCGATATATATATATCTTTTTTTTTTTTTTTTTCTTCTATTCTTCGATGTACATCGCCTTTCACTTCTTGGGAAACAAATTGGTTTGGATGAAAAGATTTGAAGTTCCTTTCGATACATGTTCAGGATAAACAGAATTCGCTTGAAAACTCTTACCAAAGACACTCGGGGATTTTTACATCAAATAGTTACAAAATTTCCTAGGAAATTGAGAAAGAATTTTAAATTGAGAATATAAGATCGTGTGCCCTTATTTTTTTGTGAAGGAATGCTATAAAAAAAAAAAAAATATACTAAATAAATTTAAATAAAAAAATATCAAATTAATAAAAAAGATAGCGTTTACAGAAAATTATTATACATACGACACAAATTTTGAATATTTAAAATAATGGAGTTGATTTTTAATATTTGCTATTTGCTTATAATATAATATTGTAAATTTATTTATTGGTAGCCTTTTTTAGGATTTCAAAACAATGCAGTTAATATTTTATATTATTTCACGTTTGTTGCTTGTTTATGACAAATATTGTAAATGTTACATATGCATACTTACTTTATATCCCTAAGAACAAAATTAAAAATTTTATAATATTGCTTTTATATGACAGATAAAGTTTTTTTTATCTAATGCAGCTGGCAAACACTTAGACATTTGCCAAGGCAAATGACTAAGTGTTTGCCAGCTGCATTAGATAAAAAAAACTTTGCACACTTAGCACTACCCAGAAGGTGCGTGTAGCTTGAAGATAAGCTACGGACGCGGAAGTAACAATACCCCCATAACGCTTTAAGATCATGTTAGACCGGGACCTTCGGTTTAAAGTATATTCTGAACCACTAAAAACATCCATGGCACCGCCAGGGCTCGAAGCAGAAACCTGTGGTACAGAGCCACAATCACTCGACCATTCAGGCTCTGAGAGATAACGTAAGTGCTATACTTATTTCGAAATTTGAATGTTTACTTAAAGTACTCTCGAGAATTTTGCATCTTGAGAATTCTCCGTGAATTCTAGTTTCATAATGGATGAAAAATGACTATATAGTAGATTAAATTGGATTACATGCTGATATATATATATATATATATATATATATATATATTTTATAAAAAACAATTATTCTTTTGGAATTTTTTATATATGAATATAAAAAGTTTAGTATTGAACACAAATTAAAGAAATAATTTAAATTGAAATTTTTCAGTCGGATATATGCTCGTAAATTAATCAGTTTATTAAATAATTGAATTTGAAAAGTGCATTGTTGCTTTCTGCTTTGCTGCTTCTTTACATTATACAATGCAAATGTTGCACTGAAAATACTAAAAATATTTTCTTGAACAACCTGAATAAAGCACTAGAATTTTAAACCGATGTTTTCTGACATTTTATTAGCAATTCCAGATGAATTTTAATAAATACTTTAAAACATATAATTTAATTGAAATCTCTTAATGTTAGTAATAAATTAAAAATTCATGTATAAATGAATTAAATCTAATGCAAATGAATAATGAATGAATTAGCATTATCTATAAGTAATCTGTCAGGATTTTATAAAATAAGAAATTTAATTTAAACAATGAACTGTTGAATTGTTATAATCAGCATTGCATGAATTAAAAAAAATGAATATTCTTTAATCTGGAATGGGAATATTTTAATTTCATTAAATTTCGATTTACATTAAGCAAAGAATATCTGAAACGAATGGAAGTAAGATTTTTTTTTAAGTAGATGGTGAATCATTGTAATATTTATTTATTTATTTTTACGATATAAAATAAAGATATATTTAAACAAACTAATTATCTTTTTATAACCTTTAGTTTAATCAGGGGAATAATTGTAAAATAACAATAACTATTGTGTTAGAAGATATTTTATGTTTTTCAAAACTTGAAAATCGAAATCAGTTCCATTAAGTGATGAAATAGGTCGTTTAGTTACGAAATATCATCATTCACAAATTATGAAATTGATGCATACAGAGCAAGTTTTTTTTTTTTTTTTTTAATTTGAGTCAATACATAAAAGTGTATAATAATATCTTTGTATCTGAAATAATCATTAATATATAATTCGTAAGAGAAAATTACTGAGAAAATTACTGTATATATATATATATATATATATATACATATATAATTGCTCACAAATAAAATATTTAAAAAAATGTTTACTCAAAAACAATAAAGGTTCTCGTGGTATTTAGCATTCATTTTGCCTGAAATAATTTAATTATCTCATTTGGAAGAAAATTGATAGAAAATTTGAAATAAAATATTTTTACTATCATTATTGCTTTGCAATTATGAGTTCATTAAAGATCTTATGAAAGATGTTTGAATAATATATTAAATTAAATTTTTTTCCTTTCTAAATGGCTATCATAATTTTTCTGTCAGTAAAAATAATGTTTAATTCTTAACAATTTTACTTTAATAAATTCATGTGTAATAATTCAATTACTTTATTACTCGCCACTTATTTTGGAAGAGTAATTGAATTCAAAATATAACTGTATGTCTAAATTTTACTTTAGGGACCCTGAGTTTTGGCAACTATGTTCTTGCAATGCAATTCGGAGATTTTTTTGCCAAATGTGGATTTGTTTTTCGATTTTATTTTCAAATACGGCTCTACCAGATGATTGAATTGATGCCAAAATGTCTCGAAGGAAAAGAAGAATAGATAAAGATTTTGCATGAAAACAAAATTTTCAGCCCTATTCTGAAGACGATGATGCCAATTCTCGCATATACATAGTCTCGAATAAGATTAAGTTGCGAATAAGATAAGTTGCTGAAAGAAATTGAGTCGTGTCGTTATATAAAAGAACGCTAATATTTCAATGACGAATGCAGTTTTTTTCTTTTAAGTGTAGAATATAATTCTTCTTAAAATTAAAACTTATTTAAACAATTTTTCATTGACTTGACTAAGTGAAAGACGAATTTCCATGTAACAGGAAGGCCAAAAATTAAAAGAATGAGAGTTTTGAAACAACTAAAGAAATAACTGAGGTTCAGATTCCTGATTCATAACATAAAAAATTAAAGCCTATGAAAAATCAGCTTAGGATGCTTTTGAAATCATTTCTAAAATAGTTTTAGGAAATTAAGCATTTCAAAAATGATGACCGAAACTGGTGATAATCTACTTTATACAAATCAGGCCTAAGGATACAAATTTCTTTTCTATATTTACAAGTAAAAATTTTCTTCGATTATAAGAGTGAAGTTTTGATGAACATGAAATAAGATATCACCAGCATGCACTTCAATTGAAAAGTAATAAAATATTGAAAATAATTATAATAAAGTGATATAATTATTAATATAGTAAAATAATGATTAACGGATCTCTTTACTGGACACACATTTGGAAGAAATCAATAAATCCCAAAAAAAAAAAAAATGAGTTTTTACGAGATACCTTCTTCAATTAGAATAATGAAAATTAATGGTTCATTTTCATTATTTACAAATGTAATTTTTTCCTCGTGGTAAGGCAGCACTTTCTGATTAACATGAAGAGAGGTTTTAACAGCATGTAGCTCAAATGAACAAGAAAAAAAAAAAAAAAAAAATTAAAATCAATTCCTTTTTTTTCCACTATATTGCAGAAAAGTCATTTACAAATAAAGTTGAAATTTTCCTCTTCCATCTGGAGCCATCTATTATTAGATATATGAACTTAAATCTAAAAAAACTAAAATTAATTAATTAAATTTAATTAATGAATTAATATTTGAAAAACTGTACTAACATCAAGTGTCATCTACTACAAGTTAAAAAAAATGTATTTGAACTTGAATAGATGGATAAAAAGTATTTTATTAACGATTAAAAATTTGAACAAGATATATATAGGGAGAGTGTGAGCTAATAGTAGGAATTTAATAAAAAAAAAGCGAAGCAATGTCAAATATAATAAACAAGGTTAGCAGAGTACTGAATTTGACATATATTTGCGTTCAGCAAATGTAGTAAGCATCAAAAGCCTTTTTTGTTGACTTTAGCACAATGTAAGGGCTAAAATTCAACAAAATTATTTTCAATGATATATTTACTTATCTATTTATAAGGTAGAGAAAATAATAAGGTTTTCGGTTTTTTTTTTTTTTTTTTTTTTGTAATAATATTAAATGTTAATATAAGAGTGTACATATATGCACTCATGTGCAGTTTTATTGTTTGTTTTGAAATTAAAACTCATGCATTGTGCTTTTACATATTTGGGTCCAATAGAGATCTACTAATTATTTTTAATTATGTTGGGATTTAAATTTCCTTATTATAATTATTTTTATTATTTTATTATTTTTCATTTGAGCGACAAACTGTCGAAATAATACTTCAAGCTCTTCAAATCTTCACTCATATATTACAAGAAAACTTGGTAAATGTGGTAAATGTTGATATAAATCGGTTGCAAATTTGCAAATTTTAATCACATATTAGCCAGCAAAAATCACATATAATTTTTTATCACCATCATTGTTAGTTGCTAACGTATTTTAATTTATGTTATAAATAAAAAAAAAAGATATATCGCAAACATAAATTATATTCATATTTGCATATTATTAAAATAATCTGTATTTAATTACTGATGTGAAGGAATTTTTATTGATTTATGTTAATTTACAAGAATATATATATAACATAAAAGTGCAGAAGAAGCAGAATTCTCTTCAATGTATTTATAGAAACTAAACATATCATTGAAACTAATAAAAGTATCAGAGTTGATTTATTTTTGCTAGGGTTATAAGAAATTTCACGTATTATTCAAAGAAAACGTTATTTTAAAGATCAAGCATTTTAAAGAGAAACCTATTTAAGCATAAAAGACAGATAAAAACTTTCTGTAAATACTTTATATATTCTAAATCTTGCACACTTGACATGCGGAGAAAAATGCACTAAAAATGAAAAATGGCCCCAACATTTTAACTCAGAATTTTGTTTCTTCAAAATTTTCACATCCTTCAAAAATATCTTTTTTAAAAGAGACTTCCATCAAACTTGAGCTTTTTGGTTAAATCGAGCAAAATAACTCATTTTTTTAAATTTTTTTAAGTGAATGCAGGATTTAAAATTGTAAATAGTTTTTGATATATTTGTTTACGATTTTACTTGCCACAACAATTATTTGAATGTTTCTTTACACAAAATTTGTTGGTTCAATGAATCACTTATTTTATTTTTTTTACGATGTTTTAAAGTTCAGCATATTTAAATTCTTCATTTCATGTTAAAAGTATCTTAAAAAGTCAATTTGGTAAAAATAAATAAAACTCAACTTCCTAACCTATTTCTTTTACTTTAACAACGGAGACATATATATATTTTACCAATTAATTTTAGCATAGAAAATAATTTGCAGTTTTTATCCTTATAAAAGTCGTAATATATATTTTTCTCTGAATTTATCTGTTGGATGAACTAAATTAATACATAATGCAATAACCATAGAGTAAAATAAAATATTACATTAATTATAATAAAAATAAAATAATATTTTATAATGAAAAAGAACCTAGAAATCTATAGAATTAAATAAAATATAATTATTTTTTTAATAAATTTCTTTAATTAAATTAATTAAACAAAATGTCTTTTGAAAGTTTATTAGTTTATATAAAGGAAATGTAATGAATTCAATAAATACAATTTTTATTGATGCAATTTTATTGATACAAATATATTTCTATACACATTTTTAAATAAATTATATAATTTTATTCAATCAGCTTTGATTTATTTGCTTAATGAATCTTAAAAGTATAATGTTTATTTTTCAAAATTCATCTCATAGAATAGTATTATTTTGAAATGTGTAATAATTTATTTAATTGATAGTATTGCATTTCTTATAATATTAATGCAATAGGAAAGATGTTTTCTGAAAAATAAGAAATGAATAAATTTTGAAAAAAAAATGTTGTTTGTTAAAATTTTTATGCTTCAACATACATATACTTGAAAAATATATTTGAATAATTAAGATACCCTTAACGTTTATACTTTTTAAAGACAATTTATGGTTATATTATTGTTTAACCAGATTTTCTTTGCATATATTTGCTCAATGTCTTTCTGTTTCTAAATATGTGTACACTAACCTGTGTTAATTACTTAATAAATATAATATACTATCCAGCGTAAAGCTAATATAATATACAGTTTTCACAGTAACATTTAATTTAATGTCAAATGTCAGGAAAATTTTAATTTCAGGAAATCGAGCTGAATAATTTAAACATTACAATGTGATCACTAATTATGAGAAATTACATTCAAAATTATTCTAGACTAATTAAAAAATAATCATTACTAATAAATAATTCCTTCATTTGAAAAGGCACATGACTCCACATATAAAGATTCATATTTTCATTGCCATCAACGTCAAATTATTTATCTCATTTTCTTTGAAATAAATTTAATTTTTAAAACATTGTTCTTCGTTATTTTAATTTCTTCAAAATGTTTGATTAAACTAGTGGAATATAAAATCTTATCCCCAAGAAAAATTATTTTAAAGGAGTGAAAGTTAGACAAAGTATTTCTCTAGTAACAAGTTTAAGCAATTGAAGTTTAAGGTCAAAGGTTACAGAACAAATCATTTCAAATGCGAAATGGCGGGGGTATATTAATGCCTCTTTTTTATCCATGAATTTGAATGTAAGCTTGCATTGTCTCCTGAAGATTCTATGCGCCACCTGTTTTTCCGGGTTTCATTCCTGATGCATTTGGTCATTCAAATCAGCAATAGTCTCGATTTTTATGACGTTCGATTTGTCATCCAATTATGTTCCTTAAGTGCTTAATGCGAGAAAGATCTAGTGACCTTGAAGGTCGCACTTTATACAGTAAACTAAGTGACAGCAATGGAGACGAAAAAAAAATAAAATCAAAATTGCAACATAACTGGGTGAGTCACCAGTCTGAAGTATAAATTTGCTGTCAATAGGATAGTATTCTTGCTGTCATATAAAATCGCTGCTTAGACCATTCCAGGCCGCTCCCCATATTAGTCCAGGCTGCCCTCTATACTGGTGTAGTACAGGATTGAATATGAATTGATTCAATTACGGATTGATTCCCATCGCTCACCTGGTCCGTTTCTAATCAACATACCGTTGTCACTGGCACCAAGATAAAAACTGTTATCTTCCAAGATTACAACAGATCTACACCTCCATTCATCAATGAGCTCTATTTTGACACTACGAAGATCGCAGATGGCGGTAATGTGGAGTTAGGGTATGGATGCTACAGGAAATCTCTTTCGGAACTTTCTTTCAAATGATCGATTTGGTTTAGTTCATTATGTCACTCTTGTTGCCTCATAACCTTTAATTTTTGCTATAGATCCTGTACGATACTCTGGATCTATATGACGAATACCAGGGTCATCCGTCTCGGAATATTTTTTTCTTTCACATGGTAATTTTGCACTTTTAAATCGCATTGAAAACAATAGGGAGGGGGAAGAAATATATAGAAGAAATAATTTTAAAAATATAAAAGGAAAGTTAAGGTAGAATATAAAACTGACAACACAAAAATTAAATACAAAATTACCTAGATATTCCTTATAAAGAACTTAATTTTTTAAAATTAATTACAATAAACTTTTCCAACTCGTTGACATGGGCATAGTTATTAATCTGGAATTAATAATTTTGCTTGTCTCAAATTTATTTTTTTATAGTATAAAGATAATATAATATTGCACAGTTTTTAATATTATTATTTATTTTAAAGCACCTTGCAGTTGCAAGAATTAAGGAGAGTATTTTTTTTTTTTAATTGTACATAAATTTTTAAAACATGTAGGTGACAAAAACAAATTTTATGTTTTAAAATTTTATTAATTTTTTAACACTTCATATGAAATATAAAATTTATACAATATTTCTGTGAATGTATTTTCAGAGATATTGAACATTTAGCATTCCGAACTTCAGTCTTCATAAATCTTTTTGAAAAATGAGTCCTGAAAACTAATATTGGTGAAATACTGATAAAATACAAACTTAAAATTTTTCATTTTAATTAAAACACACTTTCCCTAGCTGTCCATGGAATTAGTCAAGCGGAACAACGCTGAAATATATATTATAGATCTCGTTTCACACTGATTTGAGCACACTAATCGTTATCGCAGACAATTTGACCTCTCATCTATATATCTACTCAAATTCGAAATCGCCAGCGCAATTAAAGAGGGTCGCTGCCAAGTACCACTATTCGTAAGTAGTGGCCCGGACACTAATTTCAACGAACACCCTTTCCGTTGTCCTACCCAGCGGTGTAATCCGGTTAGGAAGAAACTCCCGGACCGTAAATTCCATTCCGGACGTCTTGGGCTATAATCCCATAACGCTGGGGGTTCGCCCCCTAATGACGCAGTGTATCGTTGACGGAACGCCATCGATGTTATTAGCGTGCAATCGATAAACCGATTCAGTGGGAATCGATAATGTAGTCTTGCCAAGCACAGGTGTGTGATTAAGTTGTCAGAGTTTGTTTTGAAGCGAACTGGAAGCTGGAGTTTGTTAACAAGGTGCGGGGAGTAGCCATTGTGGTTGCTTTAATTGACATTTAATCGATTGGCAGTAGGTTTAGTTAATAAGTCCTTTGTTTAACGGGCAGAACGACGTGTCAAAACTCAGATACCATCCTGGGATGCAGCGATATTGGGAAATAATCACCTGGGACTAAAAGCCCTTAAGGAATGTAAACATTGAGCTTAAAGTAAAATATTGCCCTCAAATATTTTAAAAAGTATTTCTTTAGTTTTTAAAATAGATTGCCCATATTATAGTGTGTGTGTCCAAGATTAACATGTCCATGCACCTCAAACCTCCAAATTTGGAACTTAAAAATGTAAAAATTAAATAGATAGTCTGTCTTTAAATTATTTAATAAATAAAAATTCATGTATTGAATGAAATGGAGGGGAATAATTTTTCTAACCTTCAAATATTTTGAAATTGTACAACAGTTTTTATGCCACAAAAGGCAGTGACGTGGGACATGTTCAATCTCGGACATGTTAAAGCAAGGCTTCAACGAACAACCTAGTCAACATTCCAGCACAGTTCCTAACCTGAACAATCAGAAAAAACTCTTCAATGATGCAAAAATCTTTTCCAAAAATGTCTTCAGAATTTTAAATTTTATAAAAAAAAATTAATAGTGTGTTACTGCTGCGGGCATGGTAGTGTGGAATGGTTTCATTGTCAGTTGCTTACAATAATTGTTTGACAGATGAATAGACTATACAAAGAGAAATTGTCTGTTGTTGGTAAAGAATTGTTTGACAGAAAACTATTATAACAAAATATTTTGCATAGACAATCAATTCTTGCTTGATATTTTCTAAGATTACTTCAGTACACTGAACAATAACCCTGCAAAAGTGGGAAAAAAGGACTTGAGTATACATTTTTTCAAGTCCTACACTAATGTATTTATGTTTACCGGTTTTGTCGGTGTAGTGCAGCACGCTCTCTGCTTTGAAAACCGTAGATAACTCTGAAATTGCTATATTCAGTTTCAACTTTGTAAAGAAAAACAAACAAAGTCAAAATTCCTAAAATTCACAAACGTTAGAGTAATGAATAATTATTGTTATGCTATTGAAATTAACTAAAAAAAATGTTTTTGAAACTCACTTTTTCAAATTATTGACATAAATATTTTTCAATGTGAGTTTTAATTTAATGCATTTGCATTTTTACAATTTTGATTATTTTAATTTTTCATTTTACTTTAATTTGTGATTTTCTTATCATAATATTAAAATTTTACACATATTTTTCACACATATTTAAAATAATTTATCATTTAAAGCATTTATTTAGTTTAATAAGTACATAAGCAATTAGTTAATGTCATAAATCTTTGAAAATTACTTAAAAACATTGAATCAATATTTTTTCCATCAAAACAGAGATATAATCAAAAGAAAAAAAAATAATTAAAATTCATGATTGTTTTTGCGCGCTAAAATTAAATGGAAAACATTATTAATATTTGATTTGGTTTGTCGCTCTATGTCTCTTTTTTCATACTTTAGGCTAATTAGACAGGACCTATATTTTAACGTAGATTCCAAATCACAGCAGCATTAAAAGGAATAATTTCTTTAATTAGTATTCTCTCAGGAAGTAATACGTGTAATATTTTTTCATATTTTTGAAAGATAACAACTTTCAGTACTAAACATCAGGTAATATAATGTAACAATATAATCTCTCAAAGATAAAAAATAATGATTAAAAAATATTCTTGAAAATTAATAATTTTTTTACTTTTTTGAAACAACGGAAAAATAAAAAAATAATCACATTTTTATTGGAAGCAAAATTGATGTTTTGTAATAATAATTTAGTTTAGTTTTGTATTCATGAAATATAAATATTTACGTTTAAATATTATTCGATTGGAAATAAAAATCGAATTAGGCAAATTAAATATCATATTATGAAATAAAAAATATATACAAAAGATATTAATATGCTATACATTAGAATTCTTAATATGATACTAATTCCTTCATAAATTTAATTCTTACAAATATTTGTTTTTAAATACTTATATTTTTTTATATTCTATATAATATTGGTTATAAAATATTCTTCTTTAAAAGTATCTAAATTTCTATAAAAGATATGCATGCAATTGTATAAAAATTTTATATTCTTTGTATAAATATGCTTCTGAAAATGAAAACAAAAATTACAAGATACATAAGATTGTTTCAATAGGTTAAATACATAGTAATCCCTGAACTAGAAGGGTATTATAAACGAAACAAGATAAATATAAAGAAGCATCTGTCATATTTATCTTGTGCTCAGTGCTTTTAAAAACGATTTAAATATTTATAAATTTTATCTACTTTAAGATTTTTTTTTCCTGCTCTAAGATTTTTTTAAACATAAATTTGCATTTTATCTTATCTTTGGCCTCTTTTAAACACTCAAAATGTTGTTAGAACAAATTTTGCTGCCCTTTTTTATCGTATCACACTCCATTAATTTCTCATGAGTTCCTCTCATTCATTAAAAATTTCTTTACTTTTTTTCCTCGCTAGGTTTAAAAAAAAGAAAAAGGAAAAAAACTTTTTTTTTTTACTTTTCTGTGATATATCTACATGTACTTTAATTCTGGAATAGCTATAAAAAATACACAACACACGCTGAAATTATGGAAGAATTAATCTGTTTTTGATACGTTATCCTCTTAAAATAAACCTTTAATTAAAAATACATAATGCAAATACTTTTTTTTTAAGTTTTGTTGTTGTTGCTGAACTACTTTGTGAAGATAAAACATTGTCTTATGCCATTTTTATGACGCAATACAGCTGGGACATAAATGCATATCTTAATCTTCAACCAATGGGATGCAAGAAAATAATTTTATTAATATGTCTTGCTTAATATAAGGAAGTCTTTTCAGATAAGACTTTTCAGTAGATAAACTGCATTAAATAACACCAATCAATTAATTCTTTGCTAGAAAAATTGTTAATAACTTATAACTGTTATATAACTTTTATGTTTACTTATAGTTTGATTTTCATGTTTTTAGAATCTAAAGAAGAATCTAATTATTTAAAAAAAATATGCTGAAAACATAGTATATTTTTAAAAAAAAGAAAAATATTTTTTCATTTTGTTCATTTAAACATTGATGTCCATAAATTGAAAACAAAAAATAATCATTTATATTTTTTTACATATTTAATTTATTTAAAAACCTTAACATGAATAAAGATTAAAAATAAATTTAATTATTTGAAGATCTTTTAAACAGTAAAAAATGCGAATAATAAATTATACAATGATATCTTATGATTTTTTTAGTTAAGAAAAAAATTAATTCGTTTTTCAAACTTTCTGGTAAATTTTAAAATTATTCAAATATTGATATTTGTTGAACTCATCCGAACTAATGTAATGTAATAATGAAATTATTTTGATATTTATTTTATAATTACTTTTTCAGACCAAGCAAAATAAATAAGCTGTTTTTAAGAAAATGATTTGTAGCATAATAACAATTAAACGAGATTAGTATTTTTAGATATTTTTCCAATATTTCGCAATTGCATTTCTTATCGCTAAAGCCCCGTTTTTTAACAGATAAAATGTGATATTAGAAAAAGTATTTTATATGTATTGTACATCAAGACTTAAAAATAAATTAAAAAATTCTGACTTTAATTTTACTTAAACAACAAACTTCTTTTGAAAGAAAAAAATATTTAAAAATATTTAATACTTAGTATAGATTACGTCATACAACAGTAATTCGGAATAATGAACTAACTTAATAATTTTTCTAAATTAGCTGACAATATTAATGCTTATATTAATGCATGAATTTGACTCATATAAAAGTTTATGTTTAATCAATCATATATATATATATCACACTGTTGTCACTTGCTTTTTATAGATTAAAAAACAACTAATAACAAATCTGTTTAATTAAATTAAAAAATGATTTTAATTTTAAAAGTATACTATTTGTTGCAAGCAGGCAATGAGTATGCTTAATCTTCGATTTTATGGCCATTTTTAATCAAAAATTTTGACCATTTCCTAAAAATTATCAAAATACTTTATATTTATGAAGTTGAATAAAAAATAATCTTTTTTCTTCACTAAATTGTTTTTATTATAATGGAGGAAAAATTTTATCATTAAAACATCGCTTCTATATTAATTATCAATGAATAAAATTAATGTTCTCGCACAATTAACGCTTTTTAATATTTATTTAAAGCAACTTCACAGCATTTAAAAATTACTTCAACAGTTTCATAAAAATAATTATTGGATGCATGGAATTTTACATCATCATCATTAACATTTAATGCATAACAAGTAATATAAAAAAAAATTTTAAAGTCAATTTCTACTTTTTTTTCACTATATTGCAGAAAGTCCTTTATAAATAATTTTCATTCATTTTTCAAGTTTATCTGGCGCCATCTATTGGTAGATACATGCAACTTAAATAAAAAAAAAACTAAAATTTATTAATTAAATTTAAATACTGAATTAATATTTAAAAAAACTTTATTAACATCAAGTGCCACCCACTACAAGTTAAAAAAAATGTATTTGAACTTAAGTGGATGAATAAAAAGTATTTTATTAACGATTGAAAATTTGTACAAGATATAGGGAGAGTGTGAGCTAATAGAAGGAATTGAAAAAGAAAAGCGTTTGTATGTAAAAACTGATCATAAAGTATTTTTCAAATATCATTCACTTTGACATGCCATCATTTATCACTGGAACAGTGAATAGTAAATGCGGTTATGAGAAGAATATATGTACAAAAAAAAAGCGGTTATTAATTATGAGAAGACTTCCGCTTTGTATCCACATTTTAACTTTGTAATATGAGAATTTCTATTGGTGGATTCTTGGAATTGGTACTTCTCCAATATCTTGAATCCAAAGGAGGTTTAGGTTAGTTTGCCGCTCTACGGTCATTCTGTGCATACTTTAGGCTAATTAGATCGGGACCTACAATTTAACGTGGATTTCGAACCACTAACAAACATTCATGACATCGACAGGATTTGAACTTGAAGCCTGTGATACAAAGGCCAGAGAGCTAGCCAATTGACCATAAGGCCACCTCAAACCAAAGGAAGATTTTACCATCCTGATCATGCCTATTACTGACACAGACAACTAACGTTCATATTATCAATATATAATTTAAATTGCTTATTAAAATTATTGTTGTAATATACTGAAATTATTTATTTATATACATCAATACGACATGCAATGCATGTTTTAGCACTTAATTAGAATATATGCTAATGATCGGAAAATATTCAAAGGTCATATTTCATTGTAAAAATTTTAAGTGTATCTGTGGTTCGACTGAGTGATGTAGAGCACACAGTATTTCCATGAAATCAATACAAAAACCATTCATCATATTTCTAAAACTTTCTGTGAAGTACCCCCAACTCAAATCCGTCTGCCTCGGTTAAAGAGAAGCGGATGTTTGGGTTGCACGCCATTAAAGACACGTTCCTCGCTTAATTTGCATAGATGCCTTCTCCCTTTCCGAGACATAAACTTGGAGGCAATAGTGGGAAAGAATTCATAGGATTCGTCTCCGATTGGAGTCTGGGGGTCATTTGTCGAAATAAATGGTGTGTGGAAAGCGTTCGAATGTTCGTTTTCTACATTTTTTGGGTTTTATGGATAGTGCGTGTTGGATTTCATACGACGAACTTGGCTAGTTTTTATTTGGGTTGCAGAAAATTGCTCTCAAAGTTTTTGTTATTGACGATCTTGGTGTAAAAGAAGTCTTGTCATTCGCAACTTGGAAGACATCCAGAGACATATGAACAAGCATAACATTTTAAATAATTTGGGAATAATAAAACTTCCATTAGTAATTTAAAATGTGGAAGTTTAATGTTCATATAGATGTACACATTCATAAACATATAAAAAATATTTAGGTTACAGCTATGTTAACCTATGTTATTAGTTTTTATTTGTTGAATGTGTAACAAGACTGAAATTTTTATTTTTGATAGCAGTACAGGCTAAATATTGAAATATATGTCAATGTTCGTAAAATTATTGAGATCTTGTCCTTCGTATAGTTGCAAACAGTTCGGAATTAATAAAATTTAGGGAATTTAATATGTGTTATCTATTAAATGTATGTGCATGGCAACAATATTAGTTGGAGAAGTTTTGTAATTAATTAATTTGTACACTCTCAATATCATATCAAGTATAGAAACATGTTTCAAACTATATGTTTTATATATCTGTTATTGGTTATAATTTTCATATTTCATATATTTATTATTATTTTATTTTTATCTGATCCCTTAATATTGAGATTTACGTATTTATACAAAAATGCATTAATGCATTTTTATTATTTTTTTTTATATAAAAACAAATTGTGATTTTATTTACAGGACATTTTTGGTAGTTTAAAACAAAATGAAACAAAAATCAAAAATTATGAAAGAGCTCTTCAAAAAAATAAATAAATTATTTGCATCTATAAGATTCGTTACGACAGTTGATCATTCAGTCATGAATAAATAACCGTCAGTTAATTAACTTGAAAGATGAAATATATATTTGATATAATATATATGCATATACATGTGACGTATGATAAATGAATGTACACTATATTTGATGTTAGAGAAAAATATAGTTATTAATAGATAATATTTAAAGTGTATGTAGCTACTTGTCGTTTAAGACAAAATGAAACAAACCAAAGTTAGCTAGTTTTAAAATTCTAATACACCTTATTATTATTTTTCTTAACTTTTTCTATTGTATGATATTAGAAGTGATATGTCTTAAATATAAACACTAAAAAGTCACTCTTTTGCATTTAGATTTATGTCAATGCCTTTCAGTGTATTTCACAATAAAATATTAAATGTTTATAACTTTTGCATTAATTTAGGTAATTTAATGTATTATGGATGAGATGCTAATTTTTTTTCTTTTTCTTATAGGTAAGTTAATCAAAAAAAGATGAAAATTCTGTACTACCTGGTAAGCAAGAACATTTTTTTATTATTAAATTGGTATTGCATCATTCGAACTGTGTAATTCGTAATTTTACACATTATTTATTTAATGATGTATATCCTGATAAATATATCATTGTTGGTTCTACATAAAAATACACATTATGTATCATAAATACCTTTAGAAAGTACTGCATTTTTTACAAATAAGTAAATAAATATGATTGAACCATGTTTTTCGATAATTAGATTTAACTTATTTGCGAACTACTGATATACAAAAAAGCAATTATTCAGAATAAAATAGCCTTCTCATGTATTATTTTGCGTAATCATTACAAATTCCATATGCAAAATATATAAAATTACTTATAGTAAATTTAAGCTAATTATAGTAAATTTAAAAATAATGATGATAAATTTAGCTGTTAAGGTTTGATATATGTAAAATTGAAAATTTCTTCTTGAAAATTATAAATTCATCTGCTTCTTGAAAATTGTAAATTCATCTTTAAAAATCCCAACGTTTTATCGTTTGATTTAATAAGAAAAGAGGATATTCATATAAACATAGCTTACGATAACTGTGAAGTTTAAATTAACGAACTGCATTAGGATCATGATGCATTGTTAAAAATAAATGATGTAAAAGCAAACTGCCTTTTATCTTATAAAAAAAATTATCCATTTTGATAAATGAGCCTTAAAATATTTATAATTCTACGCAGTATTTAAAAAATGATTTTTTTCTTCGACACAGTACATATAATGAATATGTTAATATGCTTTAATAAAAATGATGTAATTGCATTTTTCCTGTAATAAGAAAAAAAAATACATTGTGAAGTTTTGTTTATTCCTAAAATTAACAATCTTCCTAAAATAATCACATTTGAATAAATACAAAAAAAAAAAACCTACATTAATATTTATAGAAAGAAATTTAAATATAATCACTTTATCATGCTAAAATACGTCTGATAAGATATACTAATCTTTATTAATGTCTTTAAAAGATGAAAAAATATTTCAAATTTTTATAAAATTGCCAACCTTTGCTTAAAATTTAAGTATATATATATATATATGCATACATTAATTCAATTTAATTTGAAAAAGAAGTAAAAATGAATGATGATTTCTTCTGGTATATTTCAAATATATGCAATTTATTTCAATGAAAATATGTATCTTATATTAAACCGGATTTTTTTTAGGTTTAACTAACATTTTTGTAACAGGAATAAAATTTAATGTCGTAAAATCCAAATTTGATCCAGACATATCCTAAAGGTAAGATCCATAGTGTCTTGCGAGATTTCCAACCTTAAGAGCAAGTAAAAATTTATCTTCAAGTGACTCTCACGAGAGCAAGAAGCGAAACATTTTTTTTTTTATAATTTTATAAGCAACTTCACTCTCCAGAACTAATTGCACACCCTATTTCGAGTTAATGCTCGAAATTGAACATTAAAAGCAAAGCAAGAGGAGCCATCTTCCAAGCTCTTCTGGCGATATAACCAACAATTATTCCTCATAGTCAACGGTTCATGCACTTTTATGCATCCCTTGATGCTGGTTGTAGAAGATACGGGCTTGCATAAGGAGCTGAAGTTTTTCAGAACCGTTGGTTTCTAGATGAGTCTCAAGAGCAACATATATCTCCTCGTAAAAAAAAAAAAGCGAATTTTACTCTTTATGAAATTTAGTTTTCTTCAATGTTTTGGCATGGTAATACTTAAATCCGGCTTCTAATTCGTTTTCCTTTAGGCTACATGGAAATAAATGGGATATATAGTTATTTACGAAATTGAAGTCATTTTATACATTGTAACTATATAAATCTTTTGTTATTTTTTAAGTACGCAGTACATAAAAGCATAACAAAAATTAATATTTATGTATAGGGTATTATTTTAGAAAAACAAGTGCTAATGCTCAATTCATTTGATGTGAGATACAATAAAATCGTAAAATATTAATCTAGTTATAAAAAGTTATCTATATTGAAGAACAGGAATATAAGTATTAAATGTTGTTAACATAGAGAAAAATAGTTATTTGTAACAGAGATTCCGGTAACGATATATCCTTCTTATCAGAGCCACCCTGATCAGAGGCATCATGATGCACTATTAAACATAAATGATCTAAAAGCAAACTGCAATATGATCATTGCATTTTTATCTCATAATGCATAAATGCATGCATTTTGAGATATAAAACCTAGAAATATATTTAATTGTACACAATAAATCAAAAAATGAATTTTTAATTTTATTAATTTGAATGAATAATTTATTTCGTTTCATTAAATATATTGTAATTGTGTTTTTATTGTGAAAAGGAAAAAAAGTACTATGTGAAGTTTTGTTTATTCTTAAATAATACTTGCCTATTATATTCGCTTTTGAATAAATTCGAAAAAAAAAAAATAAATAAACTGCTTTATTATTTCTTGAAAAAAATTTAAATGTAATCAATTTACCATGCCAGAAATGTATCTGATAAGACACACCAATCTCTTAATTATATCTTTTAAAACATGAAAAAAATTTTTTTTCTAAAATTGTCAACAGTTTGATTAAAAATGCAATATAGAAGCAACTAAATAAAAGATGCCTTATGATATATTTCAAATATATGCAATTTATATCAATAAAAATATGCATTTATATCATTATAATCTTTTAGATTTTTTTCATGTATATCTAACATTTTGTAACATGAAAAAAAAAAATTAATGTCGTAAAATCCAAATTTGATCCAGACATAACCTAAAGATAAAATCCATACTGTCTCGTGAGATTTTCCAACCTTAAGAGGAAGTAAAAATAATCTTTAAGTGACTCTCACGAGGGCAGAAAAAGCGTAACAATTTTTTTTTTTAATAATTTTATAAGCATCCTCACTCTCCAGAACTAATTGCACACCCTATTTCGAGTTAATGCTCGAAATTGAACATTAAAAGCAAAGCAAGAGGAACCGTCTTCCAAGCTCTTCTGGCGATATAACCCCCCAATTATTCCTCATAGTCAACGGTTCATGCACTTTTATGCATCCCTCGATGCTGGTTGCGGAAGATACGGGCTTGCATAGGAGCTGAAGTTTTTCAGAATCGTTGGCTTCTGAGATGAGTCTCAAGTGCAACATTTATCTTCTGGTAAAAAGCGAATTTTACTCTTTTATGAAATTTAGTTTTCTTCAATGTTTTGGCATGGTAATACTAAATCTGATTCTAATTCGTTTTCCTTTAGGCTACATGGAGATAAATGGGATATATAGTTATTTACGAAATCGAAGTTATTTTGTATATGGTAACTATATAAATATTTTGTTGTTTATTATGTACACGGTGCATAAAAGCATAACAAAAATTAAGTTTTATGTACAAGTGTTATTATAGAAAAAATTTAATGCTCAATTCATTTGATGTGAGGTACAATAAAATCACAAAAATATTAATCTAGTTATACAAAGTTATCTATATTGATGAGCAGAAATACAGATGTTAACTACTGTTAACATAGATAAAAAATTGTTATTGGCATCAGAAAGACGCCAGCAAGAATTTATCTTTTCTTATCAAAGACGTCCATGATTTTTAAATAAAAACGAATAATAATAAATAAGTACAATACGATACAAATAAACTATCTAATATACTTACAAAATACGAAAACAAATAAACTGTCTAATACACGTACAAAAAAAAAAAAACAGATAATAAACGTACACAAAAAAAAAAAAAAACCTTTTTGCCAGGCAAAAGATAGGTAGTAAATGAAAGAATATACTAAATGCGTAATATAAATTTGTAAGTGTTATTAAATATATTGTACGCATACCAAAAAAATTGCTATTTAGTCAAAAATATTCTGTTAACAACAAAAACAACATAATTTTTTTTAATACAGCTGGTAATACCGACAGTTATCTTTAGGCCACAAGCAAGGGCTGAACCATTGTTACTCATTTAGCACTATCCAGGGGGGCACGCATAGCTTGAAGATTTGCTACGGACGCGAACAACACTACCCTTACAAAGCTTTACGATCATATTAGACCGGGATTTACGGCTTAAAGTTGATTTCGAACCACTACAAACATCCATGGTACCTCCGGGACTTGAACTCTAAACTTTGTGGTACTGAGCTCTAGCCACTCGGCCATCAAATCCCTAAACCAACAGATCAGTGGAAAATAAAAATAATTATATTTCGTATTGTTCAAATTTTGGATCTCTTGAAGTTCCCAGAACTATTGGTCAAAGAACATAATTTTTTCACCTCTTCCTACCTGCATTGCGATAATTCACGTCGTCATTAAATTGATATCCATTGAATATCATGGTGTTGGCTGCAGTGTCTACTGCGGTGTCCACTCCAAATATTTTAAAATAGAATGACGAACTCTTGACCTTTTAATTGAATTTGAAGAAATTTTTTACCACATTTCTGGATTTGAATGCTCTGACAACCCATTTGGAATAATACAGATATTATTATAGGAAAAATTGAGTAATTGTAATATTTTCTTTACTGGAATTGATAGTTTGATGCCAAATGAGAGATATGCTACATTCAATTAAAATGAGGCAGAGAAGACATTATTAGAACATTGCAAATTAAGACATCCTATTAGTATACGAACGAACTTAAAAGCTTAACCTACATGTAAGCTGATTAAACTTTCGCAGAATTCACAATCGACGTCTTTTATGGTTCCGGGAGACAATGCGTATTCTAAATTGATTTCCATCTCTAATAGACAAAAGGATTAAATTCTGCATCAGTACTTAGGGCATCGGTGAAATCAGCGAATTTGATGTTAATAGTATGTTTCGTTTTGATCTAATACACTCGTTTGGTATGTGATTCATTAAGTTTCGTAAAGTATAAACTATACAGTTTTATAATTCAAGACATTTGTAAACAGTTTTACCTTCATCTGATAGTAAAATTAACTTAAGAGACTTTAATTAACTTTCTACACAACCCATTTATGGACATTTCTTTAAAGTGAGAAAATATTATTTAATTTTTTCTGGATAATGAATTAATTTTTAAATCCACAGTTTTTGGATGAAGTGGTGTCTTGGATAGCTTGTTTGACTTTCGTATCAATGATGCTTGATAACCTATGACAATTGGAAGCTTCTGTTTTTATTAAGAAAATGTGCACCTTCAATGTATAGGCTTGAGTGTCCTTTTGTTTGGCAAGATGTGGAGGATGGGATATCCAGATACAACTAATGAGGGTGTTCGTATAAAATTATGGTTGTAAAATAAGAGTGTAGACGTGGCAGGACCTGACCCTGAAAAACATTAAATCTGTTGAATTGCTGTCTTTATAATGTTGAATGACTTAGTTCAAAATATCTGCCATTCGATAGCAATAACATATGAGAAGTGATTAAGCATTTCAGAAAAATGTAACAATGATAAAAATTATAATCCAAACATATATATGTAATTACCACTAAAATTACTTTTTTCTGTAAGCAAGTATTTATCATGATGTATTTTGAATATTTCTTTTTGATATCTTTTTTCACCATGAGATTTGGGCTTTTTATTTTCATTTTTGGATAAATTTCAGTGTTTACAAAGCAATGTCAGTACACATAATCAGTGATAACATATGGACATACATTTAATATAGTTTTTGAGTGAACTTGCTGTAGAAGTTAATTTTCAGTAGTTCCAAAACATTTTTTTTTTTCTTTCAGTAGCAGATTAGTTTTAATTAAAAGCTAAGTTTCTCTGTTGAAGATTTTGTTATTTGGTCTTAAAAAATGTATCAAAAAATATATATTAGATAGAAAAGTTCCATAAATAATTATTTAATATATGATTAGGTATTTTCAGAAGTACGACTATTTATTTAAATAGCAAAGTTATATGCTCACAAACTTCTGTATTCAGGAAAACTCTCCCCCTACTTTTTGCATTCTGGATCATTGCCCATCTGTACTCTAGCTAACAGACCCTGCTTTTGCACTCAGAATAATGGTTCCTGCTCCTACACTATGGGTAATCCCATCATTCTATCTGGATAATGCTCTCGTCCTTATGAACTCTGGATAATCCCTATTTATTTTGCAGTCTGGATAACAGCCCCTTCTTTTTCACTCAGAATAATGGTTCTTGCTTCTATACTATGGATAATCCCTTAATTCTATCTTGCTTCCATCATTATACACTCTGTATAATGCCCATTTCTTTTGCACTAAGGATAATGTCATTCTCCTTTTGAACTCTTAGAAAGCGTTGAAATTGTTACATTTGTGACGTATAACTTAAGAATGAAATGCCGGAAAAAAAAAAAAATAATTTAGAAATCTTTTACATTCAATACACTCTTAAAAAGTTACAAAGATATTTACAATTTTAAAATACAAAGTATATATTGCCTAAAAAGAAAAAAAAAATGTTTGAAATTACACATTTGAAAAATCAAATTGCTTTTCCATGATGCATTATGAGGATATTCAACTTTTTATGTGTACAGCGTCAGGAAAGCCTTAATATTCTGTAAATTTGTTTTTCTCGCGTGCCGCCATAATGAGATTGACTCTGTTCTCAAACAAACCGCCAAGTAATGCACTGTTTGCGGGAACTCGGAATGTCCCCAAAGTGTTCTTGTCATAGCCCACCCCTCCTCTCCTTGAATCAACACAAGTTGTTCGATCGAATGCAATTTTCTTTAATCAGAAACGCTTTATTGTTGTCGAGCAAGAAACATGAAACTTTGTTTGTCCGCAAATATACTTGGGAACAGATTTAATTCGAGAAATTTCATTCCAATTTTGAACGGTTGAATTAACTTGTAGTTTTTATTTATTACTGAAGATTTGTGTTAAAAATACATATTGCCTATTTATTGGGATGTGTTTTAAAAGTTGGTTTATGGTTCGGTTTTTTGTGAAATTCATGTATTTTTTCATATCACATTATTTTTGGTATAACTAAATATTTTAGTGATAATTCCTAGTTACTTTTGTGGTATTAATATAATTTAAACTCAAAAGTTTTGTGTACTATTGTTATTGAATATTCATAATAGAAACTAAACCATTTGCTTAAATTTATATTAAAATTGTGCAAATAATTTACAAAAAAGAAGTATATTCCTTTTTAAAAACATTACACATTATACATATCTTATTCTATATCTTATTCAATATAGGAAAATCACATTTAAGTTTATGATATTTGTAAATAAATCCAAATAGTTTGTATACAAACATAATAAACTAGCTTTAACTCGATAAAAATAAAACAAATAATAAGATTACATTTAAAAATACAACATTTTACAACAAGAGGCAAAGTTTTTTAAAAAGCTTCACATTTATCTAAATGCAATTTTATCAATATGAAACATTTTAAGAATATGTCTATGACATTTTTTCCATTTAAATGTATGTAATTTAAGCTCCTTAACAAACTTTCTGAAATATATTATTATAGAATACAAATTTATTACAGTACAGATCTAAAATAAATAATTATTCAATGTATGAATCAGAAATCATTATTTATTGACAATAGCAGATTTTTCATTCTATTTTAAAACTATTGATAAAAATGTGGGAAACTCTAATCAAAAGAAACCTTAATTATCTTCATGCCTTAATTTTTTAATTGATTCTAACTCTTCTTAACTTTTACTACATGTATGCTATAGTTAAATTTATATTTTGCTTATATCTCTTAATTGTTACATAATATTTTTTGAAGTGTTTCATTCCCAAAAGAGCCCTCATGTAAAACATTTTTAAAATTCAGCAAACAAACAAATTTCAAAAATTGTAAAACTTCTCAAACTGTTACAAAAATTAAAAAGAAATCCTTCTTTATATTATCCAAAAGGGTTTCAATTTTTAAAATTGCTTTTTAAAGTTGTTGAGTTAAATCTCTTTGCTAATAAAAGAACATACGAAAATACGTTTTTGTTTTCATGAAACGTGAAAGTAGTTCTCATGACATAAAGAATACTTAAAATAATGTATTCCTGATAGAACTTCGAGTTTTCTGTTATTCCACGAATAAAGAGAACAAATATTTGACTGTAAAGGTGAGATAGCGATCAACATTTTAAAACGAGGCGACGTTTCTATTACACAGCGAAAGAAGAAAAACAAAACCCGCTTAAAATGGAGACCGTTGGGGAGCTTCAAGTTGTCAGAAGGTTTTGGCTTCAAGTGAGAATTCTTTTTCATTCCCTTCGAAACGAAAGCTTCTGTCTAAAGAATAACGGCAAAAACAAAACAGAAGTATCTTTTAAAAGTTTCTTGTTGAGAATTCGCTCTCAGCAATTTTGAAACCCTTCGGGGAATAAAAATCTTCAACGACACATCTAAAAAATGTTGCTTGTGAGTGTCTTCAGACATTAGAATGTCTACATGTTAATATTCCATGTTTATACCACTTTTTGAAACAGTGGTTTTCTTTTGATTATTTTTTCCATTTAAATATTTTATGCATATATATTTAGATTATTACCATAACATAAAATTAAGATTACAAGTATGTTCTTGTCAATATTTACGTCACTATAGATGATTCACATAAACCACAAAAATTATAAGTAGTTTTTAATTTAATAGCAATATTTAAAAGTGTTATAAAACCTTTTGCAATTTTTATTATTTAAATAAAGCACCTGTCTTAATTTCAAAACACTTTTATCATGAAATTTATTTGTTAGATCGAAAATATAATAATTATTTTGAAAAGAATTTAGGAAAATTTTTGAAGATTTTTGACTCACTGCACATTTCACATTGTGATATACAATACATAATACACTCCCTAAATAAATAAATAGGACGAGTTTTATGCTAAAGAAATTTATGCTAATTTTTATAAAGGCATTCTTATTTTATACAAAAATTTATATAAAATCTTATATATTTTTTTATTAAATAAAAATTAATAAATTATAAATTTATACAAAACTTTATTTATGGCATTCTTATAATGTCGAATATAGTACATATCTTAGTTCTCATTCCAAATAAATACATTTACAATGTAATTGACATAAAAATATTATTTTTCATTGTAAAGTACGTTTTGGACACTTTTGCTACTGTTCATTAGGAATTGAAATTAAAATTTTTATCAATTGTACTATTTTTAAATTTTTGAACAGTTTTATTTTATTAAATCTTAAAAATTCTAAAAAATTACGTTTTAAAAATATTTTTTTTAAATTTAAGGAATTTGAAAATAATAAATTTACATAAGCTTCTCAACAAATAAAAATTCAACACCCTGAAGATTCAGCCGTATAAATATGCAAATTTCGTAAAATCCACTGCTGAACAAGTTCTGCAGATGATTTGAAAGCAAGTTAGTCAAATGGTTATAGCACGAGATGGAAGGGAAGAAACCGCATATGAACCAACAATCGCTAATATACTGTCGTCTACTGAATTTAGAATTTCGAGAAATTCTATATTTCAAAAGACATGTGTGGATAAAGAGATGCCTAGACAACAATAGACAAGGCAGTTAAGGCTACTAAAACGTGCTTAGATGTGCATACTGTGCATATAATTTCAGTTAGATATATTGTTAGATATATATACAATGTGCATACTGTGATATTTGAGCATATATATTCGGTTAGATATATATATACAAGATCCACGTAGACATACAGAAAAATACAAAAATCGAAAAATTCCGAAATTCCAAAAGGAAGTGGTAGTAAATATACAATCAATTATTCTTGATATTTTACAAAATGGGCAGTTAATTGTGGATATTTCAAAGTCTGGAAGAATAGTTACACAACGATTGTCTGAAAGCATACAAGATGCGTCGAGAACGAGTCACTTGGACGGATGAGTGGCAAAATGTGGTGTTCACCGATGAGTCTATGCTTAGTTCTGTTTGCTCAAAACTATATATCGGCTGAAACTCTGAAAGTGTTGAGGAGTTAGAGGCAGCCGACTACTAGTATTGAACGTCATATCGTCGTCAAAGTGACATAATGGTTTGGGATGTCACCAAACATAATAGCAGGTCCGGCCTTATACACATCAAAGGTACAAAGATTCCTGGATGAGATGTTGCAGATGGTTGTGCTAACTTACATTCAGTGACAAATGGTATTTTCCAGCAGGACAACACAAAGCCTCTCACTGCATTTATAAGCAGATAAGCCTTGCAGCATGTCCTTGGCCTACAATTTCTCTTAATCTCTTACCGATCGAGCATATCTAAAAATGTGATTAGACGTCGTTTTTCTGTTCTACGCCAGACTCAATTGGAAATGCACTGAGCAGAATGATTGAATATATACGGGGTTTCATCCCTCAGAACACTATCCGCACTGTAATTTAATCTGTACCTCGTATTGTTGCCACTTGTATCGCTGGGAAATGTGGTCCTTTTTTTCTACTGATCTCTTTTAATAATTCCTCACTGTGTATGCATTATATGTCTGTGCATCAATTTACCTCACTTTCTATTCACTCTTTAATGTTGCATTTCCTATGTCAAGCAGCGTATAAATAATATTTCTAAACACTAAAATTTTTAAAAATCAATATATTTCATACTTATTGTAATTTAGTGCAAAAAATATAATACAGTAAAACACTATATTAGTTTACATTTAAATAAATTATTTTATAAGTATATATATATATATATATCAGTTTGACGTGGAAATATTCAGTATTAATATTCAAAAATAGTATTATTAATAATAAATATTAATTATTGCAATATTTCATTACGAAATAATTTTATTAATTTTTATCCACATTGTTTTTTCTTAGCATCACAAAAATTGTTTTTTTTTTTTTTTTGTAGTTACTTCCTCAGGATTGTATTTATTAACAAAAAATTTTTAAAATTTGATAGAAACATTGCATCAATTTTCTTTTAAATCTGGGAAATATGGTTCTTTAGTATAAGAAAAAAAAGAAAAATATATTTCATGGAATTTTCGGAAATAAAATACGCTGTAATAGAATTCGAAAAGTGCTGAATTCTTCCACACTTCAAGTAAATTTTTTTATATAAATATCAGATATGTACTTCACAATGTGTTTGTTAAATTATTTTTTGAAACGACGTAAGCAAGGAAATATCGTTGCAATTCTCATTTACAAAAACATAGTTAGTTTTTATATATTGATATAATCACTAACAATTACTTCAAAAAAAAATGAAAAATATTTTTAAAAGTGTATGAATACAGCAACAAGTCCGAGTATTAATGTGTTTAAAGTGATAAAAACTTTATCAATTATTTCATACTAACTAATTTCATAAAAATTATTTATATTTTTTTAAAAAGAAAAAAATTAGGATGTTTAAAAATTATTAATTAAAAACAGATAAATATTATAGAAACCATAGTAAAATTAGTTTGCAGCCTATTTGTAATTAAATTTTCTTTTTAAAATTTATTTAATTGCTGTAAAAATTTGTTAAAAAAGTATATTTCATTTAAAAAAAAAACTTAAATTACTTATATTCAATTGATATTACCTGATTATACAATTTTTCAAGTCACGCTAAAGTCATCTGTAATTTGTGATAAAAATTGGCATTTCTTGAAAATATATATTATAACTATAAAGATTGTCTGCATAATTCCTGTCCCTGTATAAGTAATTGAAAATGGTTTTAATTGAGAATAAACGAAAAACCCGTTTGTAAAATCTTAAATCGATAGTAATTTTCTCATAATAAAAAAAGAACTAACAAATTGTCAAGGTATGATTAATTACAGATATAGTCACTCTAGGCCTTTAATAATTTTCGTAGTATGAAATTAAACAATCAATTATGTTTCCTTTCTTCTTTTCGCAATCACACCAACAAAATAAAAAAAAAGAAGGAATAAAAGAGCGAAAAAGGAATTGTCGAAGGTCAAGAAATTCTTGTCTTCTTCCAGAAAATCGATTCCCTGTGTGATGATGATGACTGTTATTTTGGATCATCCACTAACTTTTGTCTTTTGGACTTTTTACCTATTACTTTTTCCTTTCTCTTTTTATGTCCCATTCCTTAACTGTCATAAAATCACCGAGGGGTGTCGAACCTCGATTATTCTGTCTTTTTTGGATTTTTACTTGAGGATATTTGTAACTGTTTCTGTGTCTTTTATTTTAGTTTCTTTATCTTTTCTTTTATTAGCTTGTGATGGGACGTGTCACTTGAATAAAATGAAAAGACCATCAGACTTTGGATTTATTGGGCATGTCTTAACTTTTTTTCTGTAATGAATTGAGCGTTTCATTTTAAATTTGTTTTACAGTTAGTAAGCATCTTTTCGTTTTTTTATTTTTATAATGGCTTACTTTGTTATCACTAATGATTTTTTTTTAAAAAAAATGTATATATTAATTTGAAAAATGGGGAATATTTGAAAAGTTCCAAATTCTCAGCTTTTAATAAGTAATAACTTCTTCCTGAAATACCTGAGTTCGATTACTGATTCACGAAAAGTTATTGGCAACTACTGACCAAGTGGGTTTTATAAATAAAATCCATGTAAGAAATAGGCAACTTACATTTGCAGATGATCGTGCAATCATTGGGAGCAAGCAATAACAGGCACCATGATGATTGAAGTTCAGTTCCTTGGCACAACGAACGTGGTAGCTGGGGGCATTTTGCAATCTATCGGTCCGGATCATCTTTCGTAGTTAAACGTCTCAGCTACCTCTCAGTAGCTACCGGTTCTGTAGACCGTAAAAGCCATTTTTCCCCACCGCAGTGCAATATTATCCTCTTAGGAAGTTGACCACAGTTTCAGCCTCGATCCTCCTTCCAGACTTGATTTACAGAGTCTTAGTCTTCTTTCTCTCTTATTACCAGCTCCAGAAGACTCCTCTCTTTCCACCTCGAGAGATCCCGATCAGTCTTTACACATTTTTTGTCTTCCAAGTTTATACGCCCTTCATTCATTATTGACCTGATTTTCCTCTTAAAATACGCCTCATGGCCTATAATTGTTTTTTTTTTTTTTTTCCATTGGTGAGGGGGAGTGATACAAGCGGACAAAGGCGGATAGTCTTTTTGGTAAACCAAAGGTCAATTTCATCCGTATAGGCGGCAGTTTTCCAAACAATTTATGCTTATCATTATATCCGCATCCAAAGCATTCTGTTTCCATTCGAAAGAATCACCCCATCAATAAATACGCAAGTACAAATATTTCACAAATCATAGCTGTCTTCATAAACTTACGCTTTTGACCACCTGCTTTTTGAAGTTTAGCAAGACACGCCAAATAAAACACCGCACAAAGATATCATTTACATTCGCAGTTGCTGCAAAAGTCCTGTTTCCGCCGGAACAAGTTAGTCTTTATTCAGATCGTATTATCATCCGGTAAGGCTGGAGACCATCATATGCACACCATAGAGACAGACATAAATAAAATATACCATCACAATACATGAATTATTATGGTTAAAAACAAATTTTCCTAAATACAAAAAATATTTATAAATACATAGGCACCCATTTCGACACGAAACGGGTGCCAATATGTATTTATAATAACCAGAATGTGCCAAACCAGAAATATGTGCCAATCCACAAAATATTATATAAGCAAAATTTTCAGTTTTAGAGCAACTTGATAAACAAAAATCTGTCAGTTGTATAATAATGAGTCAGTTGAATAATAAGTGATTTTTAAGGAATAGTAGTTTTTACACATACTTATTTTTAATGGATTATTAAATTGAAATTTCTGATGCTGAGCTATGTTACTTTGTATCTCATAAAACATTACAGATAGTATGTAATTTTTTTTCTGCAGTTGAATCTTGCTTCATTTGGGATCAAAAATTTTATTTAGAAAATCTCATAAAAGTAAAGAAGTTATATAAATCTAGCATTTGATTTACTCGACTCAACTGAAGGATAATTGATTTAGTTGAATATTAAAAATTTTATACAGATTTTAAACAGATATTAACAGATATTTTACACATATTTATTAAATGCCACTGAAATTTCACCTTGTATCTGTTTGAATCTCACAAACGATTTACAAATGAATTTGCTGTTTTATTTCTGTAGTTTGTGTAATAATGCTATTGTTTGAAGTTTTTTCAACAAAGTATTGATGTGGGATCTAAGAATTTTAAATATAATATCGAATAAAAAAACTTTTTAGTTTTGAGAACAATTTGAGCAACAGAAAGTTCTCAGTTTACGTGTTTGGTATTCTTTTTTTTAGTAGAATAAGGCTCCATACTTCGATAAGAATATTAAAGATATAATAATCTGATTTTTGATTTTGGGAGTTCAGATCACCCCTTCGCATCAAACGTACAAAGGGGAAATAGAACATTCTTATGTATTCTATTCGAAGGACCCGTATCCTGGGGTTTTTGGGTTAACCGCTTCCAACCAATGGGACAAATTCGAAAGAGAAATAAGGAATAAGAAAGAAAGAAAAAAAAAATAAATTCGAAATAGGAAAACACTGAAAGGAGAATCGTGATTTCCTTTTTTTTTTTTTTCTTTCTTTTTCAAGCGTCTCTTGAATTTCAAATTCTTGCCATCATCGATTTTGTTTCTTGCGGAGTCCACGTTTTTTTTTTTTTTTTTTTTTTTTTTTCAGATTTTTCAAAAGTTCTGCACCACTGGAAATTCAGGGCTAATATTGGTTTCTTTTCAAAAATAAAATGAAGAGAAATACCTAGAAATAAAGAATGTCTTACAGAATTATTTTTACTGACTGAATACATATAGAGTATTTTCATCCTATATCTCAGTATAGGTTTGCATCATATGTTAAGCATGGTAATGATCATGGTACTTACAAATTATTTTTATAATGATGAATGACAACCACTTGCTCAAGAGAACGCACACAAGTTATCAGCTATTTAAACAATATATTATATCAGCGTGTTTCTAAATAGTATTGGAAACCTATTCAGCTAACACATCATTAAAGACGCCAATGATCGAGACAAATCGAAGAAAATTCATATTAATTTTTTTATCTTTTTAATAACAAAATTTATGTTATTAATTTTCTAAATTATAAAAATTTAAAAGTTACCTTCAATATTTTTTCTTAGATTTATTTTAACGAAATTATAAGCGGAGAGATTATAAACAACTTAAAAATGTATTTAATTAATAACTATTTACTTAATGCATAAAGGGGGTAGGGAAAGGAACATTTTAGAAAAATGGTTTTATTTCATATTGCTATCAGAGGACTATGCAAACTATGACAGTTGAGGTTACAGAAATTTATTAGATAATTTGAAAAAGGGCGCTATATCAATTTTTGGTGTTATCTTAAAAATACAAAATGTCAATAAATACATAGTATGTAATTATTGTTGATATAATTTATCAATGTATTTCGTTAAAAATGTAACTCTGTTATTGATAAAATAATTTTAAACACGTGAACTAAAGTATCATATATTATTGAAAATCATTTTATCATTGATAATTCAAATGTAAAATATTTCCTTTTATTGTAATATATTTACAAATTTTTGTGTAGTAGTCTTGAAATATATACACAAGATTTGTAATTAGTCATTAAATTTTTTTTAAATAAGTCTAAATTATTCATAATTATTCATCCGGTAAAGCTTGATTGGGATCAGCTTTGAAAAAGAATGAATATTTTAATTCTTAAAATGTAATGAGAAGATGAATATTTTAATAAAAAAAAAGTTCAAGTGCTGACAGTTCAAGCATTTAAATAAAATTTTTTTTTCCAGTAATTCATATTCCTACAGTAGATATAACTTTTATATACAAAAATCAAAATTCCATTTAAAAAGTGTATTTTTAAAAACTAACAATTAGACGAGCATGTAAATATTTATAAATTGCATGATTATATAATAATGAATCTGCCTCGTGTATCAAAATCATGTCGATTGATGGTATGAATTAATACGAAGAGGTTATAAATTAATCTTTAAATTCGTAAAATTTTGAATGATTTCATAATAAAATCCATTATTACCCAAAGATGTAACATTTCAAAATTCATTAAAATAATAATTAATCTTAAAGATTTTGAATATTATATAGCAATTTTTGTCATCATGGGAATTAGCCGTATTGAATAACATCAAAATCTATGCATCAATATGAAACACAAACTTATATATGTATACACATATTTGGGTGTAATATTATACTCCGAAAAGACAGTTTCAATAAATTGATCAAAATATTGATATATTGAAAAGCCTAAAAGTTTGTTTTCAATTTTCATTCCTTGTATTATTTTAAATCATTCTAATAATCATTTATTGAAATTGACATTTTTTCATTATATTGCTTATAAATATGACAATACAGTTCAAAATTTATTTTATGTGCTATTTTAATACAAAAACCTATTAGTATTATTATCATATATGTTTAAATTGAAAGCATTTTATAAATATGCAGTTTATTGAAAAGTGTTTATTCCTAGATTAATTCATACATTGAAAAAATGTTGTTTATTTTTTTCGATAAAATATTTTTATAACTTTTTTATAAACAACTATTTAAATAAGTTTGTAGATAAATTAATTGATATACTATAATATTATGTAGATTCAAAAGTAATTTATGAAAGAAACATTCTTGAATTCATCCAATACAAATTTTGAATGAATTGTTTTTCTGCAAACAGGTATAACAAAATACATGGCAGATAAAAATATTTGTTTTCCATCATTGCAGCAGTTAATAATTTCTTTTTTCATCAAAAATTCAATCAATTTTCATCAAAAACCAGAATTTTTACATTTCCTGTAGGCAATAACAAAATACACATTATTACATTTCCTGTAGTCAATAAAATACAATGACAATTGAGTCAATAAAAATATTGACTACATTTCCTGTAGTCAATAACAAAATACATGGTAGATAAAAATTTTTCTTTTTCATCATGGCAGGAGTCAAGAATTTCATTTTTTTCATCAAAAATTCAGTAAAATTTTCATCAAAATCTAAAATTTGTATATTTCCTACAGTCAATAACAAAATAAAACTGATTACATTTCCTGTGCTCAAAAAACAAAATTCAAATGACTACATTTACTGTAGTCAATTGCATAACAAATGCATGGTAGATAAAAATATTTGTGATTCATCGTTGCAGTAATCAGAATTTCATTTTTTCATCAAAAATCCAGTTCAATTTTCATCATAATCTAACATTTTTACATTTCCTTTAGTCAAACTCATATCTTCCCCGTCTTTATTTCCCAGACATGATTCGTCCTTCAAGACCTGCGAAAAAGATGACGATACAACTTGGCTTCTGTTCCCTTTTTTTTTTCCCAAACCCGTCCCAAAGATAAACAAAAGTAATAGCAATCGCAATGACAATGCATTAGTGATTTCGTCCTTACACGACAAAAACATTGAGAAATGAATAGATGCAGCGGTGGAAAACAAGTAATTTCTTTGAATGTTTTCTCATATCGAAACTAAAAACTCGGAAAATAATCCATATATTTGTATTTCGCTTTATGCTTTTACTTTGGGAACGTTTGCAAACTAAAAACTTGTTGGTGGGGGGGATGAGAGGTGGAGAGGAAAATAGCTAACAATAAAAACAAACAATTGAAATACATTTTCCTCTTCGGAAAAGCTCTCCAAGTTATTTTCTTTTGGGCGAAGAAAATACTAGACGGCTGGCGATTATAGATTTCCGTTATATTCCGTACTTTTTCCTTTAGCATTCGGCCCGCGTTCTGTTATGTCGCTCCACTGACAGATATCCGCTTACTAAAGAAAAAGAGGGAATTCCCGCGCTTTTGTTTTTGTTTTGGGAACCTTTCAGTGAGAAATTGCGATTCTTTGCTTTCGCAAATATCCCGTCACTTTGTTTTCTATCGAAGGTGCCTAGACCCGGGCGTTTGCGCTGTCAGCCATCTTCAGATGGAAAATGTATTGACAAATAGCGCACGTGATTTTATTTCGATGAGACTCGTATGATTGCAAATTTCTTTCAGACGGCTCTGATCATAATAAGTTTTTTTTTTAATTTAAATGTAATCTGACTATTACTTTTTATCTTATTGCTTGAAAAATACTTAATACATTTGAACGTATATATAACATAGAGCCACATTATTGTTTTCCATCGTAGATGTCTACCCTTGGCATCAGCTGTTCTATTTAAATAAGATCTGACTGTTATACTTTCCGTGTAATATTATAGTAATTTATCTTATTGTTTGAAATACTTTACGAATACATTTATACTTATGCATGACATAAAGCCATATGGTTTTGATATCGAAGGTGCTTAGCATTACATTTTCACTGTCAGCCATCTTCAAATGGAAAATGTATTGATGACAAATAGCACACTTGATTTTAGTTAGATGAGACCCGTATGATTGCATATTTCTTTCGGACGGCCTTGATCTTAATGAGTTGTTTAATTTAAATGTGATGCAATGCATGTGATATGTAATGAGTAGTCAGTTCATTTAATAATATAGTATTTCTTCTTATTGCTTGAAATACTTAATAAATCTGTATGTATGTAAGGTATAGAGCCTTCAAATGGAAAATGTGCTAACAAGTAGCCCCCGCTATCTTATTTCGATGATGAGACCGTATGATTGCATGTTTAATTTAAATAAGATATGACGATTCATTTAACATTATAGTAATTTTATCTTACTGCTTTTGAAAACTTTGGAATGCATTGTTACGCAAGCATGACATAGAACCATATTTTTTTCTGTCAAAAATGCCTATTGCTTTTGCGCTTTCAGCAAAGGCAAGGCTTTCCAAATAGAAATTGTATTGATAAATAGCGATTTTTAGTTCGTATGATTGCATATTTCTTTTCAGATGACTTTGAATTTAATAAATTGTTTAATTTAATGATTCATGTATTATATAGTATAGTAATTTTATCTTATTGTTTAAAATACTTTTAGAATGCATTCATATGCATGCATGGCTTAGAGCCATATTTTACCAAACTATGTGAGATAATTATTTAGAACTGTCATATAAAGCCAAGAATATCATCGCAAGTAAAAAAAAAAAAAAAAAAACTTTATGATTGCATGTTTCTGCAGATAGCCTTGAACTTAAAATGTTGTTTAATTTAAATATGATCTGACTATTATACTTATCCTTTAATATTATAGTAATTTTATCTTACAGTTTGAAATACTTAAAGAACACATTTGTATTTTTGGGTGACATAGAGCTATATTTTGCCAAACTACGTGAAATAAATATATTTAGAAATGCCAAATGTATCATCGCAGGTAAAAAAAAATAGAATTGAAAAAAAAAAAGATTAATAAAATAAATTAATAACACCAACCGTTTAGATGTAAAAACATAATATCAAAATAAAATATAAAATATTAGCATGGAAATACTTTCTATTAAGTCAGACTCGATATAAAAACAAGAGTATCAAGACGATTAAGCCTTGCTTTTTTATATACGACATTCAAGACATAAAAAAATCTTTTTTACCTGTATATCAAAAAAAGAAAATTGAAGAAACCCTGATTTAATTAAATTCTAATGTGTTGAAAATACAACTTTATGACCTCTTACAAATTTAAGTTAAATTGACAATTTAATTAACAAGTTAAACAGTAGTGAAAAAAAAAATTGAAATGTATAAAAAGAAAAAGAAAATTTTAACGAATGTAGTCTCCTTCAGGCAACAAAATTCTCCATAGTGGAGATTATTTAAATAAATAATTAATAATAATAATATGGTGATATTTATAATGGAGATTCTTTAAAAATACTTATAATTTATTTTTAAAAAAAAATAATTTTAAAATTGATAAAAATATTTTTAAATTATAAAAAAAAAAAATTTATTCTGATACAACAGTGCCACTGCATTAATGAAATTCAAAAGAAAAAATATTAAATTTGTCTACAATTGTCTTATTAATCAATGTATTCATATATCATTAAATTAAAATTATTTCCAACAAATTAGTAAATTAATTAAGTTTTACTTTAATTGAATTTTACTTCTAAAGTTTTGAACAAAAATTGAACTGTTAAATAAACTTTAATCACATATTTAATTGTGTTTATAAATAAAATGTTGTTAAAAAAACAGATTTACAGTCTTTACTATTATTATTTAAATAAATGAAACAATATATCCTCTTATTTATGTTGTATATTAGAAAAACGACACTTAAATTAAAGTACTGATTTTATAATTGTTTATTAAATTGAACTATTGTGTATAAACTAAACTAACATAAAATACATTTTGTTTAAAAATATTTTAATTTTCTTACTTTGTAATTTAATTATGAATTTATGAACAAATATAGTTTTTGAAAGCATGCAAAATAATATTTATTAAATTATTAAATTTTACATACCTGTTTAAAATTTCATACTGTGGATCTGATAATTGTACAATATTGAACTTTTAAATCACTATAAAATATTTAGAAACAACTTTTTTTATTATATATAACTGTATAGTCAATTAATTCAACTTAAATGTGAAGCTTAATTAATATTTTTTATCTCTATCATAGATAATTGATATAAAGCAGTTATTTATTGCGAATCTCCAATATATATTTATAACAACCAAATAATTTTAATTTTAGTTTATTGAAAAATATATCTCAGAAGTCATGGAGAATTGCAAAAAAGAAAAACAAATTCCTATTTTATGATAAACTTCTGTTAAATGTTTCATTTCAAAAACTGAAACATGTGATTCGTTCTAGCTTTATGATATTTATTTCCTTTTATCTTCAGAAACAACTCAGACATATCTCAGATTCTGTTTATCTTTAAAAACAATAAACTTCCAGAAGAATTTATGTAAAGAAATATTTCTATTTTATGTTTTCTTTTATTTTCATATCGAGGCTGCCTTTCGTCATTGGGACAAAAGAGTAAGTGGTTTCAAAAAGATTTCAATTGCATCCTACAAAAGAATAGCTGACAAACCGATGTTCTCTAGGAGGTGGGGGGCACATAAGAATCGACAAGCCACAGGCTAAAATATTGCTTGCAATCCCCAAAAATTCATTCCAATAATTCCCCGAAATAAAATCCCTTCATCGACAATCTCTCTCCTTACTTTTTTTGTCTTGCTGTAAGTGCATTGTATTCCCTGACTGCGATTCTCCGTAAGACTTTTGGTTTTGGTTTTGATAGCGACATTCATGATTTAATTCGGCATTCCTTAAAATATGTTAATGAAAGCAAATATTCTGAAGTATGAAATATTATCTTTCGAATTGGAAGAAAGGCGTGATTGTTAAGTAAAATAATTTTTGAAAATAATATTTCTACATAAATAAGCTGATATAAATCAATTTTACAATTTTACATAGATATGAAAACTTCCCTCACACTCAACGATTTAAATGATAACTTTGTTATTTTTGAAATAAATACTTTTAATAAATTAAATGGTAATAAAATGTTAATAATATTTTTTAAATCATCTATACGCATCTGAATGAATATATTATTATTTAAAAAATTTATAACCCGGTTCATGGCAATTGTCCAATGCATGTATAGTATATGTAGTATATTAGAAATATGACCCTTTTAAATTAAATACTGGCTTTATAATTGTTCATTATTGAACCTATTGTGCCTAAATTAAACGACATAAAATGTATTTTGTTTTAAAATATTCTAATTATTTACTTTATAAATTAATTACGACTTTATAATCAGATGTAGTTTTTGTAAAACTTCACCATAGACAAAATAATATTTATTAAATTTTTTAAATAACTTTATGTACCTGTTTAAAATTACATACTGTGGATATGATAATTTTAGAATATTAAAATTTTGAATAATTGTAAAATACTCAGAAACCAATTTTTGTGATAGATAACTGTAAAAATTTATTAATTGAAATTAATTTAAAATATTTAACTTGATTATAGATAATTTATAATGCTTTTTTATATTGAGAATCCCAAATATATATTTATAACAAGCAAATAATTTTAATTTTAGTTTTATTTAAAATTCTACCTCACAAGTCATGGTCGATTGCCAAAAGAAATACAAATTTCCACTTTATGATAAACTCTGTTAAATGTTTCATTTCAAAAACTGAAACATGTGATTCGTTCTAGCTTTATGATATTTATTTCCTTTTATCTTATGAAACAACTCAGACATATCTGTGATTCTGTTTATCTTTAAAAACAATAAACTTCCAGGAGAAATTATGTAGAAGAAAATATTTCTATTTTATGTTTTATTTTATCTTCCATCGAGGGCTGACTTTCGTCATTGGGACAAAAGAGTAATTAGTTTCAAAAGATTTCAATTGCATCTCACAAAATAATGGCTGAAAAACGATGTTCTCTAGGGAGAGGGGGAGGACACTTGAGAATCGACAAGCCACAGGCTAAAAATATTGCCTGCAATCCCCAAAATTCATTTTCAATAGTTTCTCCGAAATAAAATCCCTTCATCGACAATCTCTGTCTGGTTTTTATTTTTTTTTTTAGTTGCGGTAAGTGTATTGTATTCCCTGACTGCGATTCTCCGTAAGACATTTTTTTGTTTTGATAGCGACATTCATCATTTAATCCGGCATTCCTTAAAATATGTTTATGAAAGCAAATATTCTGAAAACATAAAATATTATCAATCGAATTGGAAGGATGTGATTGGTGTAAAAAAAATTTTTGAAAAAAATATTTCTACATAAATGAAATAAATTGATTTAAATAATTTTAACATTTTAATTGATATGAAAATTAGCTAGCATTCAATGATTTAAATCATAAATTTGAATTTTGATGATTAACATATTTTAATAAATTTCCTAATGGTAATAAAGATAAATAATATTTTTTAAAACATCTATACGCATCTAAATGAATATTTTCCTATTTAAAAATTATATGGCCCAATGAATGTATTATATGTGTAGTATATTAGAAAAATATGCCCTTTTA
The DNA here is from genome assembly GCA_021605095.1 of Caerostris extrusa. NCBI lineage: Eukaryota > Metazoa > Arthropoda > Arachnida > Araneae > Araneidae > Caerostris > Caerostris extrusa. The sequence goes on from BPLR01002505.1 coordinate 277,894, forward strand.
AATTAAATTAAATGCTGATTTTATAATAAATTAAACTAACATAAAATACATTTTGCTTTAAAAATGTGTTAATTTTCTTACTTTATAATTTAATTATGAATTTAAAACAAATAGAGTTTTTCAAAGAATTTACTACAGGCAAAATAATATTTATTATATTATTAAATAGCTTTATATACCTTTTAAAATTCCATATTGTGGATAAGATTTTAGATATAATTATAGAACATTGAACTTTTAAAAATTATAAAATACATATAAACAAATTTTTGCAATATATAACTTGAAAATTTTCTACTTCTACTGAAGTTGAAGTTTAATTTAAAAATTTTAACTAGATCATAGATAATTTATAAAGCATTTTTTTATTAAGAAGCAATAATATACATTTATAACTGTCAAATAATTTTAGTTTCATTTTATTTCAAAATTCTACCTCAGAAGTCATGGTCGATTGCTGTTTAAGAAATACAAATTTCTATTTTATGATAAAATCTGTTAAATGTTTCATTTCAAAAAACTGAAACATGTGATTCGTTCTAGATTTATGATATTTATTTCCTTTTTATCTTCCGCAACAACTCAGACATATCTGAGATTCTGATTATCTTTAAAAAAACAATAAACTTCCAGGAGAAGTTATGTAGAAGGAAATATTTCTATTTTATGTATTCTTTTTATCTTCATATCGAGGTTGCCTTTCGTCATTGGGACAAAAGAGTTTTTAGTTTCAAAAAGATTTCAATTGCATCTCACAAAAGAACGGCTGACAAACGATGTTCTCTGGGGGGGGACACGAGAATCGACAAGCCACAGTCTAAAATATTGCCTGCAATTCCCAAAAATTCATTTCAATAATTATTCCGAAATAAAAACCCTTCGTTGACAATCTCTGTCTCCTTACGATTTTTTTTCTTGCGGTAAGTGCATTGTATTCCCTGACTACGATTCTCCGTAAGATTTTTTTTTTTTTGTTTTGTTAGTGACATTCATCATTTAATCCGGCATTCTTTTTTAAATATGTTAATGATAAATTCTTTTAAATATGTTAAGGTTCATGGGAACTCTTTAACTTTATTTACAAGCATTATATATATAAATATACATTTTAAAAGCCATATATATGAATATATGCATTTTATACACATATGCACATTTATTTATTAAATCTCCATATATATATAGAACTCTATTTACAAATTATGACTTATAAAAAAATTATGTCATTAATATATTTACAAGTACAGTTCACTCCGAGGACGGAGTTTTTCAGAATTCTTAAATCTACTACGATTCTATTTCACCAGGTACATGGCAGACCTTAATTATTACAATGTATGATTCAGAAACCACAAATGGCTCATTTTCTAAAAAGGAGGAAGCTTCGGCCTGTTCAGTCACTTCAAAGAAAAAAGAAAAACAACACTTCTTGAAAACTCTTCGTAGTACTTACTTCTCTTTTCTCCAAAAACCTCCCTTTAAGGAAATCTTTCAAAAGGGGTCAGATTCCCTCACTTCTCATTGGAGAAGACACTCACTCAACCCATGGTCTATCCCTAATCACGATGCAACAACTCATCACGTAGTCCATATATAGTCTGTAATTGTTTCGAACTCTGAAGGTCAAACAGATAATCGCTAATTTCAGGAGGTCTCATTATTTATATGTTATCAGATTTGAGTGTCAAGATTGTTTCATTAGTACAAAAGGCTAATTGCGTATAACTATCCACAACACTGCTTATCTGCAATCAAATTTAAGGGATAGGTTGTAATTATTTACCTTTTAAAGAATATACATTTCTCTATCCTGGGAATGTAATGCTATAACTTCCAGTTGGAAACAGTACTACAAATAAAATATATACAAAGGAAAATTGTGAATATTCCAATCTGTCTGATATTGAGTTAAGTTTCATTATTTATCACTCTTTTCATGTGAAGTACATTATTTATTTTCTTTTCAAAACAACTAAGTTAAGATAAAATGGATATATTTTATATATTATCTTTTTTTTAAATGCAGACTCAATTACCTCCTCTAAAAGAAGATTAATTACTTCAAAAAAATTTAAATTATATCTCTTAAGAATGACTCATGAAAGATAGGGTTAAGATACGTTAAGACATGTTTAAGCCATAACTAAATATTGTTAGCTCTTCTCAAATTCATTTCAGTGACTCCCTACAAAATTTTATTTTTATCAGTAAATATTTTTTCTTCTTGCAATAAGTTCTTTGGAATTTATTTAGATTCTTTTACTAAGATTATGCGCAACAAAATTTCTGTTTTGCTGGAAAGATATTTATCATAGGATCCGACATTCCTTAAAATATGTTAATGAGAGGCAGCATTCGGAAAGTGGAACATATCGTTCGAATTCGAAAGGAGGGTTTGTGACTCGAAATTTAAAACTATGTTGACGTTTTCGAAGTGCCGAGTGCGCTTCTCTTGCTTTATATAAATTTTTAAGCATTTTAAGTAACCCAAATTCGTTGTTCTGCTTTGGGAATCAGGCGACTCTTAACAAAATGGATTTTTATTCAAAACATCAAAAACATCAAAACAGCTGGATCAAAAGAAAATGACGTTTGGTTTATGAGTTTCTATTTCTAAGGCATTTAAATGCATTTTGAGAACAAAAAAAAAAAAAAAAAAAAAAACGTTAGAAATTCGTTTTATAAGAAACATTCAGTTTTTTCAACTTTATAAAAAAAATTGCCATCATATACATATATCTCATAGTTTATGGAAATTATTTGTTAACCTACGAGTAAGTCCTTAACAATAATAAAACATTCTCAAAATAATTTATTTATTCTGTGTAAAATAAATTAGGTGTTTTTTTTAATCTTTATAATATGATTATACAATTTATTTCCACTGATGGAAACATCAGTGAACAATTTTAAAAATACTCGTTAAAAATGAATGAATTTATTTAGGTGATTTTTAATAATAAATGTGATATTAAAAAGGTGTCAATTAGTCGAAGGCTATTCATCTATTTGAATGATGTTTGCTGATGAGTTTTTTTTATTTCTAAGGTTTTTCAAAGGCATTTAAATGCATTTTGTGAAAAAAAATACCTTTAGAAATACGTGGTATATTAGACATTCAGTCCTTTCAACTTTATAAAAAAATCACCATCATATACATTTATCTCATATTTATGGAAATTATTTATTAACCTACGAGTAAGTAGGAAACATTCTCAAAATAATTTATTAAACCCTGTGTAAAATCATTTAGGTTCTTTAATGTACAGCATGTAATTATACAATATAGTTCCACTGATGGAAACGTCAGTGAAATATTTTTAAAAACACATTTAATAATTGAATGAATTTATTGTGATTTTTAAAAATAAATATGAAATTATTAAAAAGATAACTTTAGTATGTTTATTAATCAATTGCCATTCATCTATTTGACAATGGATATGTTATTATTAAATTCTAAATTTTAATTCAATTTTGTGTAAATTTAGTTTATTAAATATATTAGCTTAACAAAAATTCTAGTGTATTCTAATATTTTTAAAGGTACAAAAAATTAAAAATAATCGATTTCTTTAAATTAAAATGATAAACAACATGGCATTCTTAATCTTACTGACATATGATAAAACATAATTAATTTAATAATTATGATAAACATTATTTTAAACAATAAAAAAATTCTAGAATATGTAATTAAAATATCTATGCTTTTATCCCCAATTAGTATTAATAACTTTATGTTTTGAATCTTTAATAAAGGACAATAGATGATAATGCTAAGTCTATGTTATAATAGACTTAATTTTTCATTTATTAAATAGTAAAATTATTATTCCATTTCTTTTTACAATTCACTATTAATTTGTTATAATTTTATTAAACTAAAATTTATTAAATACCTAAAGCAAATATATGCTATTAAAAGAAGAAAAATCATTTTCACAACTCAACTATAATTCTAAATTACCAATTTTAAGGAAAATGAAAATTTTGTTTTTAAAGTGCAAGGCTTCTATTATTTTTAAAAGTAACAATTTTAAAAGTGACTTACTTCCGACAATACTTCCTAAATTATATAGTTTTCTTTTACTCTAAACTTAAACACTAAAATCAATAATGTAACGGAAAAAGCCTTCAACAATGTATGATTAAGTGTTAAGGTTCTAAAAAGGAAGGAATTATTGAGAAAACAATAATTTTAACAGCCTTCTGGGCCTGCTCTTTTAGAACAAAAACATTATATGAAGATAAAGTAGATTTATTTTGAAAGCAAAACAATTTACAGCATAAATCTTTTTAATATGTAGTGAATAAGTAAAATATATAAGAATAGAAAAATTATAAACAATGAATTATTAATATTAAAATATATCTATATTATATAACATATTTATCAGTTGCAAAAAATAATGTGATTATATAAGCCATATTAGTCATATAGTCTGAATGTCTATGTAAGAAAATTTTGGACTATCCAAGCTATTTTTGAAGATGAAAAAAATAGTTTTGAAGATATTCTTTTAATTCTAAGCACATTTAAGAATTTTTAATGTCTAAATACGTTTAATAATTTTTAAAATTATGAGTTTGTTAAAAACAATAAATAAAATTATAATTTTCAGTCAATTGATCTAGTAGTGATGTAGCATGTAAATTTTTATACCACAAAAAAAAAAATTAAATTTAGCCCAGTAATCCAATGCAATTTTGGATTTGAAATATCCACTACAGATAATCCATATCAACAGTATAGTTTCTTTATTGTTTCAATATATATTTTGTTGAACCATCCTAAGAAAAATTTTAAAAATTAATTGAACAACAAATCAACTTGTAAAGACTGCATTTATACGTCTGCATTTATACGTCCTTACATTATAGATTCTTAATTTTTACCTTTTACAACTATTTTTAGTATTTTACTATAGCATTTTCTGACGTCTTCTTATCTGTATTAAACTAGTTCATTTATTTAAATTTAATGTATGGTGTGGTGTTACATTTTTATTAGTTAAACATTTAATAATAATACGTTTCGCTCGGTAATTATTCGATATTTAATCAGAATATTCTTTTATGTTTACAAAATTAATTTATTCTATCATTTATTTAATGGGAGCTTCCCTATAGTATGTCTCAAAAAAGATATTAGAATTATTGTTTATTTAATAAATCTATATACTAAAAGAGGGATAGCTTATGATGAAGAACTGATAATTTTTAATTGTATCTTCTTCATTGGCGCAACAGTCCCCACGTGGGTCAAGGCCGTCTGCTTATTGGCAGATTTGGAGGAAGCTTTTGTTTCTTTTTAAGACGTGACAACCATACGCCCAATGCTCAGTTATGTTCGACAGGGAGCTACCGTTTAATGGAGATTTTGAACAACTACAAAAATCCATGACACAACCGGGAATCAAACAAGAAAACTATAGCACCTAGCGACAGTCAATCGGCTATCGAGTCCCAATATTAAAAAAATTTAGAAATATTATTATTTCTTCTAAATATTTTTCTACGACTTTAAATTATGGTTTATGTGCACATTTTTTATTATCTAGAAAATTATTATATTAATAATTATTAATGTATTTACAATATCCGTGTAGTTTTGTTACTTTAAAAATTCAAATACTGAAATAAAAACAAATATTCCAAACGTAATGACATTATAAAACTTCTCAATCAAAAGGTGTCCCTAAAGATAAAAATCCACTCACTTCAAACCTTAAAGAAAGTACTTATTATTGTCTCAAGAAAACTCGACGTGAACAAACAATAACACACGCCTGCTTAATGTATTCAGCTCTTTTTAACGGAAGATGCATTTCTACATAATTTTGAATCGAATCAAGCATCCACTGTTTAAAAATATTTAAAACAGTAAAATGAATAAAAAAAGGAAATGGATAAGGTACCGAATAAGAAGACAAAATTGGAAAAGCAATTCAGGAAAAGGATTCCAGTGAGTTATCTCATTTCAGGAACTTTTATTTCCTCTTTTTCTTCTTCTTCCTCTAGACAGGTGACACTCATGTTAGACCAGGCCCTACGGTTTAAATTGGATTTAGAGCCACTACAAACATCATGGCAATACCGGAACTCACACCTTTTCTTCTAGTCTGGTAACAATCATGTTAGACCAGAACCTTCGGTTTAAAATGGATCTCGAACCACTAGAAACATCTATGGTACTTCTGGAACTCAAACGCGAAACCTGGGGCATGGGGCACAAGCCACTCTGTGATCAGGTCACAATATTAAAAACAAATTTAGAAAGACTATATTTTTCTAAATTATTATTTACGACATAAAATTATGATTAACGTGTAAATTTTTTTTTTTTTGTCATCTGGAAAAGTGTTATATCAATAATTATCAATTTATCTACATTATCCATATAGTTTCGTTACTTTAAAAATTGAAAAGAAATAAAAACGAATGATCCAAAAGTAATGACATTATAAAAATCGCAAAAGGTGTCCATGAAGATAAAAATCCACTGACTTCAAATCTAAAAGAAAGTACTTATTATTGTCTCAAGAAGACACGACGTGAATAAACGATAACATACGTCTGCTTAATGTATTCAGCTCTTTTAAACGTATTCTGCTCTTTTAATGTATTCAGCTCTTGAAGACGCATTTCGACATAATTTTAAATCGCATCCAAGAATTCACTGTTTAAAAATATTTAAACACTAAAAGAAGAAATAAAGAAATGGAAATGGATAAGGTACCGAATAAAAAGACAAAAAATTGGAAAAGCAATTCAAGAAAAGAATTCCGGTGAGTTATCTCATTTCAAGAACTTTTATTTCCTCTTTTTTCTTCTTCTTTCTCTAGTCAGGCGACAGTCATGTTAGACCGGGAGCTAAGAGTTTAAAATGGATTTCAAACCACCACAAACATCCATGGCTCTACCGGAACTCAAACACGAAACTTGTGGTACCGAGCTCCAGCCACTCGGCTATCAGGTCCCAATATTAAAAACAAATTTAGAAAGACTATAGTTTTTTTTTCTAAATTATTTGCTACGACTTTAAATTATGATTTAAGTGTAATTTTTTTTATTATCTTGAAAAATGATATATTAATTATCAATTTATCTACATTACTCATTTTTGGTTTATTTATTTAAAAATTCAAATACCGAAATAAAAACAAATACTCAAAAGTAATGACATTATAAAAACTGCAAAAATTTTTGCATATAAAAATTCACTCATCAAACCTTAAAGAAAATACTCATTATTGTCTCAAGAAAATAGGACGTGAACAAACAATAACACACGTCTGCTTAATGTTATTCAGCTCTTTTTAACGGAAGACGCATTTCAACATAATTTTAAATCGCATCCAAGCATCCACTGTTTAAAAATATTTAAAACAGAGAAAAGAAATGGATAAGGTACCGAATAAGAAGAGAAAAATTGGAAAAGCAATTCAGGAAAAGGATTCTAGTGAGTTATCTCATTTCAGGAACTTTTATTTCCTCTTTTTCTTCTTCTTCCTCTAGTCAGGTGACAGTTCCGATTAGGAACTGTTATACTTTAGACAAGAAAACACGATTCCATTTTTCTGCAGAGCTGGCAAAATGCAGAGCTGTCATCCCATGCGAAGAAACCGAAAAGCTCGAAACTGAGTATCATCTTCTTTTTTTTTTTTTCCTATCAGCATTCTTCATTTTTTTTTCCTACAATTGCTTCTCGAAGTTATGGATATCATGCTTTTGGAAAAGTGTTTAAATTCTATCCGCTGGGAAATGTCAGTTTTAAAACAATGAATTACATTTGAAATGGTTGTTTTCGAAATCTTATTAAGTTTTTTTTTTTTTTTTTTTCATTGTTTGAGATCTTGAGGAAATTGCTATTGTTTTGTGTCTCACACCAATATAGTGTAAGAAAATGATAGGAAGATTGATTGTTTTTGAAACGTTTATTTTATGTTTTAAAAGATGATGAAGTATTGTGAAAATGGTTCAAATCATTGATAGTGATGATAGATTGGATATTTTTTCCAGCTACAATTTTTTACTATTTTATATCCGCTTTTATTAAAAAGATATGTAGTATCAGTAAATTGAATTTAGCTAACATCTGAACTGTTCTCAAAATGTGCAAAGCAAATACAGTAATTGTGATATTTTGTCCTTGAAAGCATGTGTAAATGAATTGCTACTTAATAAATTTTGAAAAGGTAAATTGTGAATAACTTTTGATACAATTTTTTAGGAAACTATTAAGCAAAAGGATTTCAAAAAATAAAAAATATATATACAAAATACAAAATAAGCATTTAAAAAATGTTGTATTATTTCAGTAGAAGAGATAAATTATTCCAGAATTTTTTAGTAAAAATAATAAAATAATCTTGTCATTTAGTTGAGGACTTAATAAACATTATAAAAAAATAAATATCTGTAGGTTTTTATTTCCTTTTAAATTAAATGATTTTTAAATTTAAAAGAAATATACATCTTCATCAATGGTGAAACATCGCCATGAGGGGACACAGGTCCGTCTGCCTACTGGCAGATTTTGAAACAAGACAGCTTTATGTTTGTTTTTCATGGCTTTGGGTTGTCAGATCTACGGCTAACAGTCCTATTAGACCGGGGCCTACGGCTTAAAAAGTGGATTCAAGCCACTACAAGAAACCTGGCACCGCTGGGCCAAGGATCCGTGGCACCGATCGCCAGAGTTCTAGTCACTTATCCATGAGGACCCCGTAAATATACCTTCATCAAACTTTTTTACGGTTAATTTTTAACTTCCAAATGTGTTTCAAAATTAAATTAATTGAGTTAATTGAGTTAAATTACTGTTTTTTAATTGAGTTAATTTAATGTTTTTATGATGGTTGAATTAAAATTGATGTTTTAATTCCCTGCAATTTCATTTTAAAATTGCAATGAACACTTTTTAAAATTACTTCGAATATTATAAATTTCCTTGACAAGTATTCGTGTACAATTTAATTTTACAATTATTTAATTTAATTTCATTAAAAGAAATAATTTTGAATAGTAACTTTTACTACAATTCATTGATATCATAATATAATAATTTCAGCTTTAATTAATTTAAATTTCATAAATAATTATTTTATTAATTAGTGATGTCTAATATAGATAAGATAAAATTTTCTAGCATATATATACACTCAAGAGCCAAAACATTATGACCGCCCTTACATTTTGCAATGAACTCGCATGGATGACGTGGAAGGCACGTGATCAGGTGGAAGTGGTATTTAACTGGTATTAAGTGGTGGTATTAATCCATGCCAAAGCGGGTTGAAGCTGTGTTGCGCGCCAAAGGTATACATATATTAAAGTTCTAAGTTTATTAATAGATGGCGCTGTAAGCGGCATAAAAAGAAAATTCGGATGCCAGTGATATTTGAATCGAAATTACAACGTATTTGACTTGAGTTGCAACTTTAACCACCTGTAGTGTTCAATTTGTCTGATTGTTTCTTTTTTTGGCGGAAAAATTGACTTCAAGTCATTCAACAGTTGTAACACTATTAGTGGAAAGCCCATATACCACGGCAAGGCCATAACAAATTGGATGATAAAAATTGGTGGAACTTTTTTTGATGTCAAACCGTTTCCCCTTTCTTCAAGTATCTTCTGATCAAATTTGAACTCATTGTGGCGAGAGTGTTTCATTTTTACAGCATTTTGAAAGTGGGACTTTAATTATAATCACCTTGTATATATATTTTTTTTTGTTAAATTCACGATGGTAAAGTTCTTATATTAATAATTTATAATAAATGTTTTATGTTAGCATAAATTTCTTTTCTATATTATTATTCTAATAAAATAATTTATTTTCCTTAACTTTGGGCTATAAAATATACAGCCACAAGTTATATTTTTCTCAAAAGAGATATTTTACCATAACTGGAATCATAGATATGAAAAATCTGTACTTTATATTACATGAATAGATTATTCAACCAATCCATTTGGCCCCTTTTTCCCATTTCGTTTTTACACAAATCAGACATTAAAAGATATCAAAATGCTATCAAAACTCAATCTCTTCTTGCGAGCCATTTCAATTGCCTCTAGCCAGCTTCTCATATAGTATCGACTGTATCGTGCCAATACATGCACGTATTCGTGTGTTAAATGAGGGAAAGAGGGAACCATCGTAAATTTTCATTTGGCTGTTTCATATTCTGTAATGAGGAAGTACTTTTCGGAAATGAGATGTCAGAAGACGCTCTCGATCGGAACTGCATTTAAAAGACTATCTGGAAGATATGAATTTTAAGAGGCAAAAAAAAAAAAATAGATTGAAAAAAAAAGTTTTTTTTATAAGAATAGTCTGTTTATTGATGATGATGATTTACCATAGATGAGAAATTGAGCGTCAAGTCTTTATTACCAGGCAGGTAATGATCCAGATTTTGTGATTTTGATTGTTATAATTTTTTGATGTTGGTGTTTATGTGGTGTTGGTGTATTTTTAGAGACAAATTTATTTCCAAATGTCAGGGTCTATTTGCTTTCAGTTGTGGTTTATGCTCATATAAATTACTTGAATTTTGTTGTTTTATGATACTAAACATTTCACCTGAGATATTTTGCTTCCAGTACGACGGATAATAGTTCAGCATTGTTCAGGATAGACAAAGAAACGCCTGCAACATTACACCCACTTAAACCCGTTGCACTTTGGCATGATATAAATCTCCCAAGGGGTGTCAGCTTCAACTTCATAAATTTCACTATCTTCTTAAATAAATAGAAGCAGTTTCCATTCTGTTCTAGGAACAACTACGTTCAAGTTCATTTTTATGTTCATGTGTGTTTACCATGTTTTGATTTGGAAGCCTCTATTAAGAGATTCCAACTCTCTAATAAACAATTAATCATAGAACACATTTTATATAATGAAAAATGAAGTAAAATAATATCAAAGTGATCATATTTCTTTTAATGAAACATTATGATTGTTTGGTACAAATCAAAAAGGATATATTAGATTAATAATAAGCCTTATTATATGAAGTTAAAAAATGAAATATTCTGAAATAATTTTGTTTTTGTAACTTAATTAAAAATTCAAATTTTGCAATTAATAATACAGTGCTGAATAAACAAGAATTTTCGTAAAAATACATTTATTTTTTAATTTTTTTTTTTTCGATTTTAAACAATGCTTGAAATCTAGAATGTGTTAGCCATACATTCCACACATATCTTTATTTATTTATTTATTATTACTTTTAAAATCCAAAACACTATACCCTTTTATTTCGTATAAAATATTAATATTTTTATTGATGAAGACTTTTCTTCCATTTCCTGAAATTCTCACGAATAATGCTGTTTTATTAAAAATATATATATATATGTATGTATAGAGCATGTATTTAATTTATAACACTCACATACAAAACAATTGCATAATAAACACAGGTAACACAGCATAAAAGTCGTTGTCGCTGAAGTCTCAACTTCTTGTTCAACACTTGTTCGTTTGTACCGGAGATGTAGTTGTGGAGCTACTATAACGAATCACATGTTGTCGTTATCTTAACATGATCTGCAATTCAGTTAGAAATGAGGTTAATAAAGAGGTTAACCATCTAGTTGGAAATGTATGTCGTCTAGCACTACCGCCTTCACACCCATCCCACCTCACCCCCACATATATATAAATGTGTGTTTGTGTTTATTCGATGAAAAAAGCAGAAATAATTAATTTAATTCTAAATAAACTTTTTCAGCACACAATAGATTTTTAATTGTATTTGTTCATTGATATATAAATAATTAAAGAAGAATTATTTTTTTAATAACATTATTACAGTTTAAATCATTTATGATATTATCTTGCACGTAATAAATAATTAACAAAATCTGAAATTGAAGATTTTGCCAGCATTTGAAATAAAAAGTTTTAAGATTTTACTTGAAATTTCTATAATATATAATTATTAGTTTGTATACCGTAGAAAATAATAATTTGATACCATTTTTAACCAGTACTATCAAAATATTATCTCAATTTAAAATAGAATATTTTAGAAATTAAGTCTTATAACCTGAAGCTTTACGTTTTGTAAAACCGAATATTTTAAAGCAAACGAAAAATTATTTCATCTTTTTGTTTGATGGGCTTTATTCATTTTTATCAACAAAACTCTAACAAAAACAATACAAAAATATTAATTATATTAGAAAATTACCACAAGTTGTAAAATAACTACATGCCTGTGGCATTTAATGGTAAATTTAAAAAAAAATACTTCAGAGGCCTTACAAGATGGGCAATTTCGTTACTTTCAATGTAAAGTTAGTTCTCGTTGCCACTCAAATAATAAGTTCATGTATTTGTCTTCATCCAACTTTTATTATCCATAACTCAAATGGATGAAGCATTTTTTCGGTATTAATAAGAACACACATGGCTTATCTCCTGCACAAACAAATCCGCTGAATACCATACACATTGTGAATTTATTGTTTGATTACCAAGGTCAATTTACTTTATGCTGAAAACAACCAAACAAATCTATGTGATATGAGCTTAAAAAGTCCAAATTGTCGTATTTTAATGGTAATATTTAGGTAGGCTTAGGTTTAGATCCATTGTTGGCGTCATTTATAGTCACATCATTACCGACGCATAAACGAGGAGCCTTAAAGCTATTGTGACAGCTTATATAAGCATGTCGAGTGTCAGGCTGCCTGAAGGGAGCTATCAAATTTTCTCCCAAAAAACTTTAAAAGTCCTCCCGGATTGCAATATTCTCTATCTGTCAATGATATTCAACACACGTACATACATAAAACACAAATGCTCTTTACATTTTTCTTCAATGAAAGGTAATCTCTTTCAAATAATTTAATTTTCTATTTTATATATATAAATATTGTACTTAGTCAATATTTATATATATACATATTGACTTTGTATAAAACATTATTGATTTATGGAATAAAATATCATTAACTTTTGACACAAATCAACTAGGATTCTTTGATTTCATTCTTAAATGATTTTAAATTCAATAATATAAAATTAAATCTTAACTTAAATTTTACGCATAGTAATTTGAATTAAAATGACATTATTGTTTAAAATAAACTATAAAACACGCTTTTAGAGTTGATCAAAACTAAAAAGTAAAAAATAATTGTTAACATAAGAATAAATGACTGACGAGAAAATTCATGCCACTGTTCTAAAAGCGTGGGGTGCTCGATATCAATCGTTATATTTTTTCACTAGTTTCATTCCGAAATGCAGTGTTAGTTTTTAAAATGCCCTACAAAGAACCCAAGCTATTAGAACGGTGGCATTAATTTTCTCGTCTCTTATGTTAACAATTATTCTTTTACTTTTTAGTTTGATTCTTCTATTAAAACTATAATTTATTTTTTACTTTTTAGTTTGATTAACTCTAAAAGCGTGCTTTTTTAGTTTTTTTTAAACGATAATTTATTTTTACTTTTAGTTTGATTAACTCTAAAAGCGTGTTTTTTAGTGTTTTTAAACCATAATATTTAAATGAGGTCCCGGTACGGAGGACTGGAAGTATAGTTCTTACAATAATTTAATTGTGAGTAAAACAAGGCTAATTGCGTATATGTTGAGCCAGCCAGGATTCGAGCAGGGAATCTCCTGGTTCGTAGCCAGGCGTGTTATCCGGTGTGCCACTGCCCCACCTAGGTTTCGATATCTTAGGTGCTTTCATTCTATATAGGTTAAATTGCCCTTCATAAGTTAAAATAAAATCACTAATCTGGCGATCCTAATCATGATGAGATAATAAACTTATCAAAAAATATTTTATTGTGGTTGGTTTTTGATAAGTCTACAACGTTTAAATTAAATCTGAAAGCTTAAAAAGTAGGGCAAAATCGAGCCCAAAGAATCAGTTACAAACAAACAAACATTCATGCATACAAACAAACAAACAGACATACAGGTGAAACTAATAAAAGCGTATTAAAAAAATGAATATTTATGTTTTTAAACATGACCATTGTTCATAACATTTATTTATACCTGATCAGTGTTACATAAAGAGATCATATAAAATACTTTGGTTCTGTCTCGTCTTATTTTAATGAAGTTAACACTTAGTTTGACACCGACTTATGTAAGCGCATAAAAATATTTTCGAAAATATTCGATTTCAAGGCATATTATGCCTTTTTTTGTGACTAGATCTGAAAAATATCAATTTCGCTTGAGTACACATAAAAAGAACCACATAGTAACGGTATCAACGTACGCCCCACTAAAAGGAAATGAAAAACTTTTTATACGAAAAAAATATCCAAAAGGTAACTCATTACGGTGGAGGAAATTTCAGCATATTGTTTTTCTTCCAGGGCTGTTCCAATTTCGAAGATATAACAATCATTCGCTGGCAACAAGATGAAACTACGCTGACGGCAATACGCCCTTCCATCATTTCCTACATCTTTCCATTAGAAGACACTAAAACAAAGAAGCGAAATGAAAGCTTCTTTAGTACAAAAAAACTCTTTCCTATACGTCGTTATTTTGGCCGAAAATGCTCTTACACTCGAATAATCCTGGAATTCCTTTTACTTCCTTGATTCAGTTCTTTTTTTGACTCAAGACTACAAAAAACACTTTCTCGGGTTGTCGAATATACAGAACTTCGTTTCTGCAGTACGAGATTACATTTATCTGGGAAGATGTAGACCTTTTTTGCATAAATGAGATCAGTACATCTTCTTTGTATGCAGAATACGCTCGGCTATGGTGAGATTGGAAACGTATTGTCTTTCATTTTAAGGCTCTTATCTAAACGTTTTCTTTTCCAGTCTCGAGGAGAACAAAGACCTCTTGTTCTACTTTTTCTTCTTCTTGCACTGAGTACTGAAGACACCAGTAAAAATAAAATAATAAAAAATGTTGAAACATTTTTTAAGGGACATTTCTTAATAGGGATTAGTACTTTAATTCAGGAGTCGAACTGAAAGATTTGCATACTTAAATTGCAAAGAAAATAGAGATAGTCTTAATTTTTTTTTACATCCAAATGTTATCCATAGTTTAATTGTATATATATTTATATAATTAAGTTTTGCAGGCAAGAATAGTTTTGTTTGCATATGAGCACTAATATATGTATATATAATGAAGTATAGTATATGAGCAATATATAGTTTATATTTTTTTTCTCAAAACTATAAGATGTGATAACAAAAATGATTAATTATATTCAGTGTCTGTAATGATACATATAGTTATTGCTGTGTGTTACTTGGTCTATTATATTCTAAACTTGGGGGATATTATTTCGCAGAAAGACCATACTATTTATATATATATATAAAACGGCCCGATCATCAGTACCTTGATGATGATTGAGTATATTTCGCAAGGAATGTAATCGATTAATCTGTTATCCGCATTCATTTTTATATTTAGATTGAGTTTTATTTTTTCTAAAAAATAAGATGTGATAACAAAAATGATTTATTTTCATGATGTCTGTAATGAGATTAGTGGCTCTTGTTAATCCTATATTTGGACTGCTTCTATATTATTACAGCCAAGAATCATTTATTTCATATCAGTATTCACATATTTCACATTTGTTACCTTAAAACGGCCTGATCATCAATACCTTGATGATTGTCTTGCTGTTATTTCGCACGGAATGTAACGATTAATCTGTTTCTCTGCATTCATTTTTTATATTTAGATTAATTTTTTTTGTTTAACAAGAAAATAAAGGTATTCATTAAAATTTTATTTTCATGACATCCAAATAATATCCATACTTTAATCCTATATTCAGTGTGGATTCTTTAATCCTACATGTATAATTATTTATTACAACCAAGTATCGTATATGAATACTAATATAATTTCCATTTATCTTCCTTAAAATTAAAAAAGTGTAAAAAGAAATTTTAGCAATAATTTCTACTCTTTCCGTTACTACCGGAAACGGCCTAATCACTAATACCCTTATAGCGATAGATTAGTTTGGTACGGAATGTAGCTATTAATTTGAATGTTTTTTATGTATTCATTTTTCTATTTAGATTGATTTTTTGTTAACAAGAACATAAAGGTATTCTTTTATTTTCATGACTTCCAAATATTATCCATACTTTAACCCTTTATAATAATACTTTAATATTTTCTACATTCTAATTCTTAATGGTTCTTTAATCCTATATGTATAATTAATTATTACAACAAGAATCGTTCATGTTTGTATATGAGTACTCATATGATTCCCATTTCTGTTCCTTAAAACATAAGAAGGGTGATAAAAAGATTAAACCATTCAGTGTCTGGAATAAGACATAGTCTGACTCATTGTTTGTTTCTTGGATTGCGTAGACATTCTAATGTTCGGGGATATTATTTCAGAGCAAGAATTCCCCACTCTTTCCCGCTGTTACCGGAAACGGCGCGATCGTCAATACCTTGATGGTGATTGAGTAGTTTAGCACGGAATGTAACTATTAATCTAAATGTTTTTCTGTACTCTTTTTTTCTATTTAGATTAATTTTTTTTTTTGTTTGTTTTAGAAAGAATTGAATTTTCATTTATCTATAAGTAAACCAAAATATGTCAGGTGAATCTCTAAACCAGATGTAAGAAAAAATTATATTAATTAATCTCACATATTTGATATTTATGCTTACACTATGTATTTAAAACTTTTACATAAATTTACAAAATTGCTGTATTTTTTATTAATATATCTCGATAAATTTTCATTTAAAAGTAAAAAATAATTTTTTAATAAAAAGTAATAATTAATTTAATAAAATGTAATATTTTTGTAATACTTTTAAACATTTTACAAATGTTTAAAATTATTTTTTTTTCTAATAATTTGAATGTTTTATCAAATATTTTTAAACAGAACTACGTATATAAAAAAAAAACTAAATGGAAAAGTTAAGAAGAAACTATTAAATTTTTTTCTAAACCAAATAATTACAAAAAAGACCTTTTGATAAAATTAATGATACTCGATATAGATATCATTTGTAATATTAGTATTTATTATTTTTTGTGTTTGTATTTCTTATTGCACATGGTTTAATGGAGGTTTATATGCAAAATGATTGTTAAGCTTTATCATTTAAAGTAGTGCTGGCAAGAGAGAATAAATAACGACTAAACGTTTCCATAAACAAACAAAAAAAAAAAATGGCACTTACGTTGCTAGCCAAACCTGACGTGTAATTAATCAATTGTTGTCTGTCATTTACCAGTGAATGAAGCTGACTTTTGCATAATTTAATAAGATCACTTATCTATCTGGAGTAGTCACTAATAATAATAACATTGCTTAAAACTACTAGAAAATTCTTTTGATTTTTAGCTCAGTTAAAGCAAGTTCCATTTGCTAAAAATTAAAATATTTATTTAAGCATTCATTATTCACTCAACTAGCAATAAATAAGTTAATAATATGTTTCTGAATAATTCATAAGACTTTTACAATTCCCATCTTTGAGGAGTATAAAAAATATTTGGAAAAATATGTCAGAAATATTTATTAATAATAAATCATTGAACGCTATCTGATGTTAGCAATACATGTGTA